>JAPMLY010000412.1:40000-42500 GCA_026401115.1 Tetraselmis chui | reverse complement strand
GATTTCAGAAGACGTGTCAATAAAATCTACGCGTGATTACATTTTTCACATGCGTTGCAAAGTATTATCCGGACTTTTGTGGAGGAGTGTACGTGGCTACTATGCCCCACCTCCATCCAAACTAACATGCCAAATCCTTATTGGCCCGAGGCTATGCCTCCTTTGCTGCCTCAAAAAGATTTGAACAAAACTGAAAGCCATTCGACGGCACATGGAAAACGGTGGCCCCTTCCATAATGGAACCAAAGCCCGACTTAAAACTACGAATGTCACCCTCGGGACGGTATCATCCAAGAATGTCGAGTCCGCAGATGCCCAGTGCTGCAGGCCAAGGGGGGGGCAATGTCTGCGATATCCGTAAAACCAGACGACCCGCCAACACAAAATAGGATGTCAACCCCAAACACGACCACCGCCGGATGGAAATTGATAGCAGCCTCCGATGCACAGCAGAAAGATGTGGCGCTTCAAAACGAAGTCATGGCTACGCTCATTTGCCATCAACTTCACACCACAATCTTGGTGCGCAAATATTACTGCTTAATGCAGTAAAGTATCCACTCAGTGGCGGTGAAGTAATTGCAAATACCAAAGGCCTCGCCAGGTTTAAGCCTGCCCCACTTTCCACCGCATACAACAGCATACCTGTTTCAACATCAGAGCAAAGCGTTCATAATTCTGGCGCGATTATCATATTCATCTTTTACATGTTGACCCTAAAACAGCATGTCTGCCACCTGCACCTCCCGAACAGAAGTCAATCGCTGCTGACCGGCAGACACCCTCCATCCCCCCCCCGGCATCTCCTCTCTCCCTCCTGAACCACATCTCCCCCACCCACTTCCATGACTCCGTAGACCGTAGACCCTCCCTTCCTGGCCTGGTGTGACTTGCGGGCACTATCCCTCCTCGCCAAACTCATCAGTGAATTTCTGGTGAATACCAAGATCCGCCTCGCTCACAGTCGGGCGTGCGCTCTCGCAAGCGCGATCGAAGTCTCGGATGGTGATCAATGGGGTGTGCACCAGGTGTGCCTTACCCTCAGCTGTAAAACGCACACGCGCGCACACGCACAATACATTAGCAGAGTAGAAACAGAGTCCAATGCAATGCCCATATCTGCTGGTTTATTTATGAATTGCTAGATTTAGAGTTTCACGCATTAGCAGGGTTTGAATGATAGGCTATTATTTCTTAAGGGCTATATCCCGTGAGATGGACTGATAAGCCTTGTCTCATTTCTGGTGGACCCTGCGCGAGGCTCACCTACTAGAGATTGCAACGTTGCCTGGAAGGCATCCGGGTCACCGGGGGAGCAAGCCTCCAGGAGCTTCTGGTCACCCATCTTCACCCGCTTGAAGTGCGTCGCATCCTGTGTCTTCCGGACGGGCTCAAACAGCACGTCTTTCACCTGCACACACACACACAAACACACACACACACACACACAGATCAGACGCGATCCCACATTGCTGCTAAATGCAAATTTCCTGAATGATGACTGCCACTTGGAGAAGGTAATATAAGCGAGGCGAGTGTACATAATATGCGTGCAGTGGGGGGGGGAGGCTGCGAACGTGTTTGCTTTTACGTACTTCAGGGCGTTCTCGATGACAAACAAAATTGCGGGACTGGGGTGATTTGTGGACTAGCAGGGCAGTGACGCACCAGGGCGGCACAATCGGACCCGGAGAAGCCCTCCAACTTGGCGCCCAGCATGTCAAAGTCTTCCTTCCGCAGGTCGTGAGGTGTGTCCTTCAGGTGGATCTTCAGCATGGCCGACCGCGCGGGCGCCTCGGGGAGCGGAATGTAGATGCGCTTGTCAAAGCGCCGCCGCACGGCCTGGTCCAAGATGTGAGGCATGTTGGTGGCGCCCAGCACCAGCACCCTCTTGTCGCCCTTGCCTACCCCCTGCATTTGTACCAGAAACTCGGTTTTGATACGACGTGCTGCCTTACTCTCGTCCGAATCGCCGCGTGCGCTACATAACGAATCAATCTGTGGACAGAGAAACAAAGAGGAAGACAATTCATTCTAAATTGAAAGTCGAAGCGTCGAAGAGGGTGAAATGCCATGCAGGTGGTCGACCTGTGCGCGCAGCACGCTGATGATGCAAGGGCGGACAGCGGAGAAGGGTGCAAACCTCGTCGATAAACACAATCGACGGAGCGCCTTCACGAGCCAGTGCGAACAACTGGCTCATCAGCTCCTCACTCTCTCCCATCCATGTGGAAACCTGCGCACGCGGACCCAGGGACAGGCGGGCGAGGGGGGAGCAACCAACTGGCTCTCAGATTTGGTAACTAAGAAGGCGTAGCAAGATTTTCAGCGCAGATAGGATCGGATACAATGACATGACACGGCTCCCCCTGAGAAGTGAACGCATGTTTATATGCGTGTGTGTGTGTTGTGTGTGTGTGTGCGTGTGTGTGTGTGTGTGTGTGTGTGTGTGTGTGTGTGTGTGTGTGTGTGTGTGTGTGTGTGTGTGTGTGTGTGTGTG
>JAPMLY010000412.1:0-35000 GCA_026401115.1 Tetraselmis chui | reverse complement strand
CAAAAGTCAAACAGCTTTTCTTTGGACCTTTTACGGTCATTGAGTGCATCAACCCACAGGTCTACAGCCTTGAATTGCCATATGAGATGGAATGTCATCCGGGTTTTCACGTCTCCATACTCAGACCATGGGATACTGATACGTGCACCTCTCATATACCATATCCTTTGGTTGCTCGCGCAATATCTTCCCCTGCATTCCCGATAATTGACAAAATTATCGACTGCAAAATTGGTCCATATCAACGATTATATCAACGTGGCCCAACGCTTCTGCTGAAAGTTCAATATATTGGGTTACCACGCACCGCTGATGAATGGATACCGTATGAGCTTCTCATGCACTCTCCATTATTCATCCATTTTGAGCATGAACTAACATTTCTCGCGATGCGGAATACTGATAATTACAAAAACAACAAAACAAAGTACCGCCGCAGGTTCTTCTGACAACATTTTCCCGCTTATGTTCTACAGGGTAAGGGGTACATGTAAGTGCCGGGTAGTTAGGGTTTCCCTCCATGCTCGTCTCTTACATGTACACAGTTTAAGGCCGGCTCTTAGTTGAACTTTGACACCATCCGCGAAAGATGAGATGTTCTACAAAGAGCATGCTCGCCATGTTTTGTTGGGCCGGATGGAATGTGATAAGATTATTGTCCCTGATTACAATAATTATCTATATCATGTTCAACTGATTTTTTACAACAGATTATGTAATCTGTTGTACCTGCGTTACCTGCGTCACGTTACTGCTCCATGTTACCGGGCAAGATTCCTCACAGTTAGCGCTCGTGGAATAGCGAGCAAAACCCTTATTTTGGACAACATTTCAGGTAAAATGGCATTACGTCATCATCACACCAGGCTTTGAGGCGCGGTTTCGTCCAAGAGAAAGCCCTCAAATTGAAATTGAAATATTGAAATTGAAATTGAAATTGTTTACAACATGTCCCGGCAAACTGGACCGAGTGCTGTCTCACGGGCCACTCTACTTCGCCATACATGACTTATTAGCAAGTTGGGCCCGGGTCTCTCCGACCAGGTACATTTCTTATCGACACACCTATCTGCAATGTGTGCCGACGTTCCTCGGGAGTTATATAACTGTAAGCAACCGCGGTAATTGCCACAGTCCCCCCACCTAAGCAGTAACATCGTAATAATTTTGTAATCAAGAAAAACAGATCTAAAAATAAATCCACTTGTCTAGAAATGCAAAACTAAACTGCTGCTCGACCTTCACGATGCACGGCCCGCTCCCGCCGAACCAGGGTGTCGACCGGCCTAGGCCGGTCGGCGTTCGGGAGGGACGACGGGCCAGCCTAATCTAGCTCCCGCGTGACTTCGGTCTTGCCGAAGGTAGGAGGGGAAAGGCTGGCAAAAAACCCCTCCTCGCGCGGTCGCTCGTCGATCCCGCCGCTCCATCCCGTAAACCCCGCCCCAAGGTCTTGCCGCGTCCACCGACGCGGCGGTCCTCCGTGTCGAGGTCCCCCATCACCTCGAGGACATGTGGGGGGGACCGAGACGCACAGACATAGAAAAAACTAGCGCTCCTGCCTCCGCGCCTGAATTTTCCCCGCTCATTTCCCCGGTTTTTTCTCTGTCTGGTACCCGGGTACCTGTCGGTTTTCCAGCCTGTGGCCGTACCTTCCCCCCTCCGATCGCGCGTCCACCGAGCAGCCTTTTCTTGAGCGGGGGCCTCCGCGCTCACCCGGGCCCACGCTCAAGGACTCCTAGGAGTATGAAGGTCTGTCGAGGTAGTGGGTGTCGAAGAGGGGGGGGGCAGGTCACCGTAGCCGGATCCGGCGGGCCGCGGGCGCCCGGAATTAAGCAAAACCCTCCGTGCCGGGTTTTCCGGCGGCGCCGACCCAAAGGGTCGTCGCCGCCAGATCGTGTCGCTCCTCCCGTCGTGACTGTCCTCCTTGCCGTCCCAGCTGACTCCTCCCCCCGGGAGATGACGCTGGACGACGTAGCGACGCGCTAGTGAGCGCCCTACCCTGGTGCTGCTCCCCAACTTGCTCGACGCCGGGTACGGACATTATTTTAGTGTCCAAAAAAGCCCTCCGTACAGGGCTTTTCGGCGGCGGCTGATCCTGAGGATCGCCGCCGCCTCATGTAGCCGCTCCTCCGTCTGCGACTAGCCACCGTCCTGTGCCATGTCTTGCCTCACCCCTCGGTAAGGGTCGACCGGCACAGGGCTGGTCGATAGCTAGCGAGCGCCCTTTCCTGGCGCTGCTTCCCGGCTGGCCACCACCAGCTCCAACACCCGCCTCCCACAGCTGATCCGGCCGTACCCTCCTCGCCATCAAACGCTGCCGTAGTACAGGTCCCACTCCTAAAAGTAAGGCTGTATCTAGGAGTATCTGTGCGCGAAGAAACATATCGGACGGGCCGAGCGGGAGATCTTGGCGCCGGTAGTGCACAGAAATTATTTTTTTCAAAAGCCCTCTGTACAGGGCTTTCCCGACAGCTGCTGATCCCACGGATCGAGCTGTCGGCCCTCTTAGCCCCCTACCGTGCCATGCCTGGCACGGCTACGGGGTTTCCAGCGCCCACCACGGGGAGGTGAGGGGATGCCGACGGGCCTGCGAGCGCACCCCCCTCCGGGGCCGCCGCCGCTGCGCCGCCGGCGGGCGCCAAAAAGCCCTAGTGCTAGCCTAAGTACGTGCAAAGTTTCAGCCACTGATTTCGTTTGTAGCGGTGCTGTCGGCTGTGACAAGATGAGTCGGTGAAGATGGGCGAAAACTGCCGGTGGCCCTGTTTTGGACAACAACTCCCGAAGCTCACTACAATTACCTCATACGCCCCCCCAAAACACTCCAAGCTGCCTACAACTCTTCAAGTGGCTTGGCTAAGCCTCTGGGAGCACGTTCTTCAAAAGGAGGCTCGGCGGAAGGCGAAGACTCGCTACGGGAGCCGCCACGATGAGGTGCGTCCATGTCGGTACCTCCCACTCCCACACAAAGTTCCACGCTTTCACTCGCTTTTGCGGCTGACAATAGGACACTTGCACCGTTCTTGATAAGTGGGGTAGGCTCGTAGATAGCGGGGCTATTGTTTTGAGTGTTGGTGACGTCCTCGAGAGCCATACGCTTGGGTGCTTGTTGGGTTGCCATTGTAGCGTGTCGCTTGCGGGCCGCAACGGCATCGGCCTTTTTAGTGACCGCCCGGTCCACGAGTTCCTCTTCACACTCCCCGCACATAAGCTCCACTTCAACCACAACGGCCTCAATACGCTCCAAATCGATTGTTGCGTTGTCGCAAAATGTCTCTGTATCAACGTATAGGTTAGGGTCCGTGTTCTTTGGGTGGTCCAATGGCTCCTTGCCCGCGCATTGTAGAAGGTAGTCGTACTTGTCGTGATAAGTATCAACAGTCGAGCGGGCACCCTCCACTGCATACAACAGGTCACGAACGCCATCCATATGCTTGTCTGCCTCTGCCTTTAGCTTGACGAGTGTGCTTTTCTCTTTTGCTATGCTTTTCAGGGCGGCACGTACGGGACCGGGTTGTCCAGCGTCGGCAAATTATTCTGCTCGCGCGATGAACCTCCCCACCTTTCCCATGATCACGTCGGCTTGCCGCACTTTTTTGTGGACCGCTTCCCAGGTGGACTTCAACCGCCTTATATCCATTTTCAGGGTAGTCACGGCGCTTGATAGGAGTGCCTTCAGTTCAAGCCCATCCCTTCTCAGTTTATCCTTGTTCTCTGTTAGAAGTACATTCTCCTCACATGTGAAAACCTGTGCGTGTTGTGCCTCAGCGCGTCCCTTCCGGCCGACAACCAAAGGATCATGCCGCAAAATGTCTTCCGTTGTGGGCTGCGAAGTATCCATGCCTGACAGCGCCTCCATGTCCCTCTTTGCTTGATCCGCCATCCGAGTGTACATGAGGGTAGCGCCTTGCTGCCTCTTCCATTGGAAGCTCTTGGGTCGGAGGAGCCTGGCTTCTTCCAGTGCTGTTGGCGAGGATATCTTGGGCCTCTCCTATAGTAACGGCTCTTTCTGGCGCCTAGATTTGGGCTCTACTGGCTCCGGAGTCGTTGTTGGCCACGTTGCTTCCGCTGCTTGTGGAGTGAAGGGAAGAGGAGCCTGGAGGTGAAATATCTTGACGGTACGCCAATCCCTTAACCTTGTTGTAGTCCAATGGCCAAACACCAACGTTCTGGAAAGCAGACATTATATTGTGTGATCTTAGTGCCTTGTTGAAACAATTATAGGGCCCGCCTGTTGCTGATATGCCATGGCACTCGTAGTACTTGAATAAGCAAATAATAAGGTCGTTCTCTTTGATGCCCCCTCCCCCCTCCAGGTTCTTGTACGCGGCGAGCGCGTTATCCATGTGCTTCTTGAAGGGAAGCATGATGCCAACGTCCAACGCTTGAAGAAGGTGAGAGCTGTGGGGCGGTAGAGTAACCACTTTTACATGGTTGTCTACAAGTTTCCTTAGTACTTCATGGTTGATGTGCGCTCCAAAATTATCCATTTGCAACAACAATGGCGTCTCCGCTGACCTTTTGCTTGCTGTGTAGGGTAGAAACAATTCTTCAATCCACTTCAAGAAAATTGAAGTGTCCATCCAAGCGTTGCCTTGAACGGTTAAGCCTGCTTGGACTTGGCAAGCGGAACGGAGCGCACCCACTACAACAGGATCGTGAAACCAAGGTGGGGAGTACTTCTTTCCTTCGACGATGAAGAAGGGAGGCATGCTCGTACCATATGCAAAGATGGTCATCAAACAGGCGAGACTGAAACGGCACTCATTCCCTTTTGCGTGGCTACGCCTCGCTCCTTTAGGCGCCCACACTTTCTTTTTCTTGGGTAATGGTTGTAGACCTGTCTCATCAAGATTGCAAATGTTGCCTGGCGGCAGGTTCGGAAACTCGTTGAAGATGTTGTGGAGCTTGTCTAAGAATTCCTTCACTGCTGACTCTGGCACCCGAGCGCGTTGCGGGTCGAGGTGGTCGACCACACGTGGGCGGAGGACGTCACGGTGTCGATTGAAGAAACGACGGGCCCACTTCCTCGACGGGCCCACCCCATCGCGCCACTTCTTGGCGAGTATGGTTTGGCAATATCCAGGGACGTGTTGTATTAATTGGTTTATTTTGTAAATGATATCATATGTTGTAAGACACTGGCCAACTGAATGATGCACCACCACAGATTGCACAAGGGCATCCTCTTGCTCTTTCGTAAGTCCACTTCGTTTGTCAAGCTTAGGTTTTCAAAGGTCGGGGGTTTTCAGGGTGCGCCGGAGGGTCGGCCATGGGATACTGTGCTTTGCTGCGATTGCAGAGAGATAGTAACCTTCAGTACCGGCCTTGTCACTCGCAATTGCTCGACGACCTTCGTCGACTGCCTTGGCGAGGCTTTCTTGAGTGTAGGCTCGATATTTGCCACGAGCGGGAAGGGAGCCGCTGCCCATAGCGGAGATCGATAGTGAATAGCGGGGATCGCTGCGAAGTCGACGTTGTTGTTGGAAAATTTGAAAATCGAAAAAGGGGGGCTGTATGTACCGAGACCCAAACTGCGGCTGTGTATGTGCGTGTGAGTGTGTGTGAGTGTGTGTGCGTGTGTGTGTCTGTGTGTGTGTCTATGCCTCCCTGGATGTGTGTGTGTGTGATTGTGCTTGTGTATGTGTGTGCATGTGTGTGCATTTGCTCACCCGTCTCTCTCTCTCTCTCTCTCTCTCTCTCTCTCTCTCTCTCTCTCTCTCTCTGTGGATATGTGTGTGTGTGTGTGTGTATTTGTGTATACAATGCGTGTCTCCCTGTGTGAGCGCGCGCGTGTGCTTTCGTGCCTCACTAGATGGGTATGTATCTGTGTGTGTGTGTGTATGTGTTTGTGTGCGTGTTTATATGTGCGTGTCTGTGTGTGCATGTGTGAATTTGTGTGCATCTGCGTACACGCTTGTCTCTTTTTCTCTCCCCCAGTGTGCTCGTGTATATGTGAATTTGTGCATATAATCAGCCGCTAATGTGTGTGTGTGTGTGTGTATGTGTGTGTGTGTGCATATACGATGTGTGTCCCCCTGTGTGGATGTGAGCCTGAGTTTAAGTCTATAAGTGTGTGTGTGTGTGTGTGTGTGTGTGTGTGTGTGTGTGTCTCTGTGTGCTTCTGTGCCTCCCTGGATGTGTGTGTGTGTGGGAGGGGGGGGGGCGTGTATATGTGTGTGTATGTGCGTGCATCTGCTTACCCGTCTGTCTGTCTGTCTCTCTCTCTCTCTCTCTCTCTCTCTCTCTCTCTCTCTCTCTCTCGCTGGATGTGTATGTGTGTGTGTGAATGTGTGTGTGTGTGTGTGTGTGTGTGTGTGTGTGTGTGTGCGCGTGTGCATCTGCTGACCCGTCTATCTGCCTGTCTCTCTCTCTATGCTTAGCCGCTACCAGTGTGCGTGCGTGTGTGTGTGTGTGTGTGTGTGTGTGTGTGTGTGTGTGTATGTGTGTGTGTGTGTGTGTGTGTGTGTGTGTGTGTGTGTGTGTGTGTGTGTGTGTGTGTGTGTGTGTGCGTGTGTGTGTGTGTGCTTGTGTACACAGTGCGTGTCTCCCTGTGTGTGTGAGCCTGAGTTTAAGTCTGTGAGTGTGTATGTATGGGTATGCATGTGTGTGTGTATGGGCGTGTGTTTGTGTGTGGGAGTGTTTATGCATTTGCATGTGTATATGTGTGCGTGTGTGTGTGTGTGTGTGGGGGGGGGGGGGGGGTGGGTGTGTACGTGTGTGTGGGTGTGTGGGTGCGCATCTGCTCACCCTCATATTTCTAAGTATGTGTGCGGTAGGGAGGAGGGGGCCGGTCGTGCATTCATCTGCCTGAGTATGCGCTCTACTCCTGCGCAAGGTGAATGATTGACTACTCGGATGTTCGACCGAGTCCCACTTGAGAGTAACATATCGCTAAATAAAGTACCATCATTTATAGCACAGCTTCTCTTTTACTATTGTGCGATTTCACGTCTACAACAAGGCTTTTACGGCGCTCACTGCAGGCAGGTTAGGAAGGCTCACTGAAAGCGTGGGGTTATAACGTGGGCGCAAGAAATGACTATCGACTCGTAGCGACTACATTACGGCGCGACAATATGACGGGGTAAACGGCCCGCTCGGCATCCACGGGTTCCAAATTTCGCCACCACTTGCAAATGCAGCTTAAAGCCTAATGCTCCGGTATATAGGCCCCATTGAATGTGCTGTCCTGCTAGTGTGAACCATGGAACGTCACTTCCTTGTCGGACCCGCCGCCTACTAGTCTTCGGCCGCAGGGTCGCCGCCCCGAACCTCCTAAATCTAGTGGCCCCCGCCACACACTCACAGGTTGGCCGTCGCCCCGACCACCACCATTTTCCACACCTAAAAATGATCCCCGGAGATAAAACTCTAATAAAATCACGGATATGGGGCGGTCTATAGGAACTTGAAAGCGGAGCATGACGATATCGTCGACCAAGATTGAGAAGTCGCATCATCGCTGACGATGGTATGGGCAGCGAGCGAGCGGGGATGACGTTTTATTCCCCTGTTACTTTCTGCTCGGCGACCTTTAAATGCCAAAAAAAATCCCTAAAAATGACAAATCCTTGGCCCGAGGCCATGTCCCCTTTTGCTGCCTCAGAAAGATTTGAACAAAACTGAAAGCCATTCGACGATGCATGGAAAATGGCGGCCCCTTCCATGATGGAACCTAAGCCCGACTTAAAACTACGAATGTCACCCCCGGGACGGTATCATCCAAGAATGTCGAGTCCGCAGGTGCCCGGTGCTGCAGGCCAAGAGGGGGGCAATGTCCACGATGTCCGTAAAACCAGACGACCCGCCAACACAAAAGAGGCTGTCAACCCCAAACACGACCACTGCCTAATGGACATCGATAGCAGCCTCCGATGCAGAGCCGAAAGATGTGGCGCAAATCAAACCAATTCAAGAGCTTTCAAACGAAGTCACGGTTACGCTCATTTGCCATCAACTTCACACCACAATCTTGATGCGCAAATATTACTCCCTAATGCAATAAAGTATCCACTTCGTGGCGGTGAAGTAATTGCAAATACCAAAGGCCTCGCCAGGTTAAAGCCTGCCCCACTTCCCACCGCACACAGCAGCATACCCGTTTCACCTTCAGCGCAAAGCGTTCATAATTCTGGCGCAAACATCATATTTATATTTTACATGTTGACCCTAAAACAGCATGTCTGCCACCTGCACCTCCCGAACAGAAGTCAATCGCTGCTGACCGGCAGACATACCCCCCCCCCCCCACCCGCACCTCCTCTCTCCCTCCTGAACCACCTCCCCCTCACCCACTTCCATGACTCCGTAGACCGTAGACCCTCCCTTCCTGGCCTGGTGCGTCTTGCGGGCACTATCCCTCCTGGCCAAACTCATCAGTGAATTTCTGGTGAATACCAAGATCCGCCTCACTCACAGTCGGGCGTGCGCGCTCGCAAGCACGATCGAAGTCTCGGATGGTGATCAATGGGCTGTGCACCAGATGCGCCTTACCCTCAGCTGTCAAACGCACACATGCACACACAATACATTAGCAGAGTAGAAACAGTGTCCAATGCAATGCCCATATCTGGTTTACTTATATAATTGCTATATTCAGAGTTTCACGCATTAGTAGGGTTTAAATGATAGGCTTTCATTTCTTAAGGGCTATATCCCATGAGATGGACTGACACGCTTCTTTTCTGGTGGACCCTGCGCGAGGCTCACCTGCTAGAGATTGCAACGTTGCCTGGAAAGCATCCGGGTCACCGGGGGAGCAAGCCTCCAGGAGCTCCTGGTCACCCATCTTCACCCGCTTAAAGTGCGTCGCATTCTGTGTCTTCCGAACGGGCTCAAACAGCACGTCCTTCAGCTGCACACACACACATCATACATACACACACACACACACACACACACACAGATTAGACGCTACCCCACTTTGCTGCTAGATACAAAATTCCTGAATCATGACTGCCATTTGGAGAGGGCAAGGGAAGTGGGGCGAGCGTACAAAATATGCGTGCATAAGAGGGGAACGAGGGGGGTGGGGGGGGGGGGGGGGCGGGCGGGCCGCTCCGAACCTTTTTGGTTTTAGGTATTTCAGGGCGTTCTCGACGACAAACAAAATTGCGGGATTGATCTGTGAACCAGCAGGGCAGTGACGCACCAGGACGGCACAATCGGAGCCGGAGAAGCCCACGAACTTGGCGCTCAGCATGTCAAAGTCTTCCTCCTGCAGGTTGTGAGGTGTGTCCTTCAGGTGGATCTTCAGCATGGCCGACCGCGCGGGCGCCTCGGGGAGCGGAATGTAGATGCGCTTATCAAAGCGCCGCCGCACGGCCTGGTCCAAGTTGTGAGGCATGTTGGTGGCGCCCAGCACCAGCACCCTCTTGTCGCCCTTGCCTATCCCCTGCATCTGTACCAGAAATTCGGTTTTGATCCGACGTGCTGCCTCACTCTCGTCCGAATCGCCGCGCGCGCTACATAACGAATCAATCTGTGGATAGAGAAACAAAGAGGAAGACAAATCATTCTAAATTGAGAGTCGAAGCGTCGAAGAGGGTGAAATGCCATGCAGGTGGTCGGCCTGTGCGCGCAGCACGCTGATGATGCAATGGCGGACAGCGGAGAAGGGTGCAAACGTCGTCGATGAACACAATCGACGGAGCGCGTTCACGAGCCAGTGCGAACAGCTGGCTCATCAGCTCCTCACTCTCTCCCATCCATTTGGAAACCTGCGCACGCGGACCAAGGGACAGGCGGGCGAGGGGGGGAGCAACCACACAGGCTCTCAAATTTTGTTACCCCGAAGGCGTTGCAAGACTTTCAGCGCAGATAGGATCGGATAGAATGACATGACACGGCTCCCCCTGATAAGTGAACGCATGTTTATATGCGTGGCCATGTGTGTGTGTGTGTGTGTGTGTGTGTGTGTGTGTGTGTGTGTGTGTATGTGTGTGTGTGTGTGTATGCGATTGAGGTTGCGTTTGTGGCAGTCTCTGGGCGGGTTTCAGGGTCTTAATGTATGCTTACCGGTGTGCTAGCTTTCATAATGTTTGTATGTTAATTCTAGTGTGAAATTGCACGCTTGATTTGGTTAGGGTGTTTGCATGTGTGTGCATGTGTATTTATGTATGTGTGTTTGTGTGGGTGTGCGAAGGTGTATGAGATAGAGAGGAGGGGGGCGTTAGTTTGTGCCATTAAGTGTGTAAGTGTTTGCTGATGGGTGTGCGTTTGGGTGGTGGGGGGGGGGGGGAGGGGGGGAGGGATGTCCCGCTTGCAACACTGCTCCATCGGCCCACTCACCAGGTCCGACGCAGAGACGAGAAAGAAGGTCGAGTCGGCCTCCGTGGCGATGGCCTTTGCCAGGTATGACTTCCCCGTACCCCGGGGGCCGTACAGCAGGATGCCCGACCACGGCTTCCTGGCGCCGGTGAAAAACTGAGGAAACTGGATGGGCAGGATGACGGCCTCCTTCAGCGCCTCCTTCGCGCCCTCCAGCCCCGCCACATCATCCCACTGCAAAAGCGGAAAGCCATTCAGCTCGGCTCCCATGCAGACGTCACCCCTACACATAACACAGCCCCGGCTGCCACAACCGCACCCACCTTGACGTTGGGCTTCTCCTCGAGAATCAATCCGCCGAGGGATCCTCCAACTTTCTCCAAGTCAGAATCCTCGTTATCGTCGTGCCCCTTCGGCTTTGCCTTGGTGGCCGTCGCCCCTGTGGCCTTGGCTTGGCTGTTTGCGGTTCTGTCAACGCTGTCCAGCATCTGCTTGATCGTCTCAGCGCGCTTCAAATACTCCGTAAACTGAGCGGACAAAGAGCAGCCCATCCCAATGAGAGACACACTAACACAAACATCCACACACACACACACTCGTGCATAAATACACCAATAAACATCCAAACTCGCACACCAGCACAAGCACAAACTCTCTCTCTCTCTCCCATCCTCATCTCCGAGCAAGGCCATATATACCTGCAGTGTTACAGGAGCAGCAGATTTAGCTAATGAGGCAGCAGTAGCAGCACACCTTCGCTGTGATCAGCTCCCTCGAGCGCGGGCTCTTTTCGTACTTGAGGTACACCTGAAAGTATTCTAGCGCCTCGAGGTACAGCTCGTACGCAGTCTCATAGTTCTCAGCCTCGTCCTCCTCCACCGCACTATGCACAAACTCTGCAGGCCGGGCAGCCTTGAAATCAGCCCCTTGAAATAACTTGCATAGGCTTGCATGACGTCATCACTTTATTTCTCCCACAACGAGTACCATACACTTGCCTCTTTCACCATGCACACACAGGCACACACACACACACACACACATCTGGCTCAAATGCCTAGGATTACGGGTGCTGCGTCCCAAATGACCCTCGCCAACTTTCGACAGCTTTAAAGGCATTCGTTTGGTCCGGTCTCCGACGAGCATAGCCCTCCACCTACGTATACCCCGCACCATTGGAATCCCCCCCTCCCCCCCCCCCCCCCCCCAACCCACCCCCCGTTTACCCCATCACGACGACTCCCTCAAAATACCGCGAGGCTATTTCGTTAGTTCGCAGCCATATAGCGCCCGTAGTATGTCGAGGAGTCGGCGACAAAGTCGAGTCGGGGAGAGTGCGTGGAAAACAAGCGCCACACCTATCGCTTTGCTCCTGATGTCGTCATTCATGGTGGCCAGAAGCGGCGTGAAGCGTAGAATCTGGGCGACGGAGGCGAGGGCAACTAGCAGTCCCAGCGCGCTGTGCCGTGGTCGGCAGAGGTAGGCTGCTGCGGAGGTCGGGAGCCGCAGGGTTACTGGGCCGCGGTAGTACGGAAGAGGCCCCTGGGACGCCGTACTAATCGCGAGCACGTAGTTTGTCTGTATAGTGTTTTTGGTGATTTATTGGACACTGGCGAGTCCCGGCGCGTTCCTGTATAACCCTGCGGCTGGCGGGAATATGAAGCTGATGGGGTGGACTGAGCACGACGGCACCTGACGCCGAGCCAGGGCGCGCTGCTGCTGGAGGCGACTACAGATCCGGTCGTCTACAGTTTAGTCCTTGCAGTGTTTTTTTCTTTTTAATCCTTTCAAGACTAAAGGAGTTTCTTATCGGAGGTGCCCGTGAGACGCGAGGTGCGTCGACAGGCGCGTGTGTGCAGCATGGCTGATGTGTGAAGTAACAGGACACACTACTTCAGTTCTTGTATCGTGTCTATCTGTACTATATACGTATATTCACTGATAACGTTCACAGCTGTGAACGTACATGCACTGGTAATGATGTACTATAATAGAGTTCGCGCAATAATATACTCTTATCACAGATCAGGGGAGCCCCACAACGGGGGAATCAGCCCGCGGGAACACCGGATGCAGGTATCGGTAACGAAAACAGCTAAGGAGAATTACGACTAATTTGGAACACCAAGAACTTGGAACAAAATCTTAGAAAAACAGCTATAACTTTTTGTAAAAACATCAAATCCAAATTCTGAATATACCACGAGAAAGGTACAGTTTTCAGGATATTCGGAGAGCCTTTAACCGGCTGAATCCGATTTCAAACGGGTCAGGATGCCTCGGGACAGATGGGCGATGCGTGTACAAAATCGCCTTCCGAACCACGCAGAATCTTTCTGGCGCAGCAACTTTGCGTCAGAAAGGGGCGCCGACTAGCTATAATCTACAGCTATCGCCGCTCTCATAGTAAGGAAGCTTGTTAGTGCAAGTGGTGAGGTGCATCGGGTCATTGGGGCGGGGTGTCGGCGCGGCGATGGCGCGGCGTTTAGCGCCCTTTCAGTCGAGGACGGCCTATGCTCTCGGCCTCGACCCCCTATGCGTGTCCCTATTGTTCTCCCTATTCTTACTCGTCGTTGTCGTCCTTAGCATGAAGAGAATGGGGAAAGGACGGAGTCCGGCGAGGAAGGTGCTGCCGAGAAAGGGGACGTTGCCGCGTGCCTACAAGCTGTGGAGCTCTCAAGATATGGATGGGGCGCTACATGAACTGGCGGGGCAGTATGCTTTAAATACCGCGGCATCCAAAAGTAGGTCTGAGTGCAAGAGTGTACGGCAGGTTGCTAAGGAGTGGGGGGTGTTTCATGTGACACTAGCGAGATACTATGCACAGCCTGGCTACTTTGAGACAGGCAAACGTGCCGGTGCAGTCCCTTTGTTGAGCCGTGATGACGAGAAGACCATTATGGACACTATCTTCAATAATGCAGAGGAGGGGATGTGCCTAAACCATGCACAAGTGAGACAAAAGTGGGAAATATTCATATATTACTTACATGGCTATGTATATATTGGTTTGCAACACTAATGGTTAGCTATCAGTGGATTATGAGCAGGTGCGTTGTGCGTGGTTGCTATATGCATGCAAATGCCTACCTAAAACACTTCCTGCATATGCAAATATGCTATAATCTGTATGTGTGTGTGTGTGTGTGTGTGTGTTTGTATGTGCGCGCGCGCGCGCGCGTGTGTGTGTGTGTGTGTGTGTGTGTGTGTGTGTGTGTTTGCAGGTAAGATATCATGTGTACAACCTAAGCGAGAAGGAGGGCGCACAACATGACACCGAGAAGGCAGTGGAGAAGGGAAACAAAGCTGCAAGAAAGGCAAAAGAAGCCCTACCTTATGGTAACAAGAAGAGCGCCGTTGCTGAAGCTGTTGTTGTTGAGAAGGCAGCAGCAGGAGCGCAAAAGGCCTAGCAGCTCGCCACCCAAGCCATAAAGGAGGCTCGAGGGGAACTCCTCGTCATCTCCCAGAGGCGTTCCAACCTGCGAGTGAAGGAAGCGAACCTTCAATAGCTGCGAGAAGCAGCGGCAGTAGTGGCACTTGAGGACGAAGATTCCGAGGTGGAGTCCTTGAAAATAGTTACCCTTCACAGAGTAGGGCCAATCCGAGAAAAATAGAATGACGCGATTTTAGTATATTAACAAATCTTGGACAGATGATGCTATGTTACCCGTTACGCAAGTACGGGTACCAATACATGCAGATTGTGATAAGATCCTTGTCCCTGATTTTAATACTGATCTACATCAGGTTCAACTGATATTTTACAGCAGATTATGTAATCTGTTGTACCTGCGTCAAGTTACTGCTCCATGTAACCGGGCCAGCTTCCTCACAGTCACCGCTCGTGGAATAAACCATTCGAAGGACATTCTACATGAAGCCTGGACGACTTGTCGATAATCATGGTGACAAACCCACTTTCAACATATTTTCTCTTTTCCACACATTTTCTGACCCTATGTCAACTGCAGACACTAAACAACCTATTACATTGGTGCTCTTACCCATCTCACGACAGCCCTCTTGCTGCCTTGACCGGCTTGCTCACCCTCGACACTTCACGTATTTTTTCACGTCTTTGATATTCTTTCGACGAGCAACCGGTAGAATTTCTTTTTCGCTAAACGGCAGAGTCGCTAAGCGCACTACTTCCTCGCGTCGTTCCGCTTTCGCCGGTATTCAACAACCACCTGCTGGTATACATAAGGTATCTTCGTTTCCTTGCTCGCCTCGCAAAACCTGCCCTCGTTTTGCCGGCTACTTTCCTTGTCTACAATACACATTTCTACCGTTATTTTGCGGTGCCTTTCTGTTTTGCTGTTTTTTTTTTTTTTTTTGCTGGTGTTCCGATTTTTTGGGCCACGCATGCCTACTTTTGGGCCACGCATGCCTACATGCAACAGACGCGTCCGTTGCTTTTATTGGCTTTCTCCGGTATAGTCGCAACTCCGACTCGCGACTTTTTATTGAGTTGATCAGCACCTACATCTCCAACTCGCGACCTGCGGTTCGCAGATCCGTCACAGGTCCACTTCAGTTGTTATCGACGCGTTGTTTTTACACTCCGTCGACAGCCCAAGCAAACTCTAGCTCCGTGCTCTGTCTGTCGTATGACGACTCATACTTCTTACTGCATGCGCTGGACTGATTATCTGAGTTACCGACTTGACAGCAAAGGCTCTTCCGCCTTTGTTACTGCACATTCTGCTCATTTCTCTCAGAATCAGGTCGAACGTCGAACATATATTCTTTTATTCGCCGCTTATAAATCTCCGTTTCGGATATTGCAGATCCTTCGGCTATTATCATTGTTATCGACACGATATTGAATATGTTCCGTGGACAATATTTATTTGGTTCCTTACTTACAGAATCGAATTCAGCGATGATGCTTCCGCAGTATTTACGCTCGAGCGAATTCTCGGATTGACGACAACATCGGCTATTCAGCCCTTCTTACTACCAATAACTCGTGCTGCGATTTATTTCACAGCTTTAACAGCACATTTCGACTCGAACCCCCTCAACCGGCTATTTCTGACACGAATATTACAATTCCACTGTCAATATCCCGCGGTCGGATGAGTCGTTCGATGCCTCTGCATCTGCGTGCTTTATCGTCCGCGGAATATCTACTCAACTTGAGGCGTGGCTATTTGTTGCTGCCCTACTATTGCATAGCTGAATAGGGCCTAAACACGCCCTTAATTCAGTTACTAAGCCTGCCTTCTGAGGGTTCTAATACCCGCTGGCAGTATATTATGGGAATGCGACTGCGGCTTCTCGCTTCGTTCACACTTGATTCCAATTTCCATGTTAGTCCTTCTGCGGCACCTTGGACGAATGATGTTTCTAGGGTCAACACCCCGTCCTCTCCTTTGTCTCATGGCACGCACGCCGAAACTTTCAACATCTTATGTGACTTCCGGCAGCTCATGCTTCACCCCTGACACCAAGAACGTTTATGAACTCTTCACTTCCCCATTTTGGTGCCTACTTATCCGGTCTCCGCCTTACGACGCCACAAGCCGCTCATCTTTGCCATAAACCTACTGATGTGTGACTATTCACGCCCAACGCGTCGCCGCTCAACCGGATATGCGGGATTTTGTTCATGCTGCTCGACCCGGCAATCACCTTGTCAACCTCTATATTTCAGACTATTGCGCTTCAATTCCACAGAATTGTTTTGCGCAACGCATGTCTTCCGAGCGACACTACTGGTACTCAGTTTGATACCTCTTTCCAAAATAACATCTGGAATCTCAGATTCCACCGCTCCGTTAATCATTTATTCGGGCTTGCTCCCTACTTTGTAGCGTGGTCCCTCAGCGATACCATTGCCAAGAGTAAATCGCTGGGTAACACGATAACATGGTCCCTCACCCGTACCATGTTTAACGTTCTCATTAAAATGGCAAACACGGTCATGGTCCCTCAACGATACCGCACACATAACCCCGCTGTCACTTTTGTCACGGTCATGGTCCCTCAACGATACCATAATACATGCCTTACATCTGAATTCAGCGTGGTCCCTCTTAGACACCACCTCCAAAATTCCAACAGTGCAACTCATTTTTATGCAAGGATCCCTCATCGACATCTTACTTGCACCTAAGATCACTCAACGATATATTTATTTTATGCAGGGCTCCCTCAACGATATCTTACTTGCAAATTCCACTATTGGTCACTCCACGATGCTAATTTCTTTATTTTTAGATAAGTTGGTCCCTCAGCGCGATGCATTATGTAGATAATTTGTTGCAAAGAAATGCAACTTCAATTAATTGCGGCCTCCAAGTTTTTTCGATTTCATATGCAAGATGCACTGTTGAATTATAACTGCATCTTACACAATAATTTCACTAACTGTTCGCTACTCATTCGTTTATGTCCATCTGAATCCCTCGGGTCTTTTTTGGATGAGCTTGGCTTCTGTCAACGCTCTCGACTAAATATCTGGGTGCGGGATCATGGCCCTAAATTAATCGCTTGCTAACATTATCAACTACATACCGGTATAAACATCATGCTTGCTAATGCTGTCTTACATGATGGACCTCTACACAAACGGAAGGTCAATGTATCTTTGAGTGGCACTGATAATGTCCTCCATCGATTATAGCATGGCAAAAGGCGTAGACGCAACAAATACAGCCGCAAGTCTAATTATGCGTCTCAGGCACCCACCAACTCAGCACAGTCCATTCTGTCTAAGAAGTATGAAACAACACTAAACACTGCTGGTGGTAAAAACAGTAACAATTTGGTCGATTTATAATATGAATGATTTGATACTCAGGAATTTGAACGCCTGAATTATCTTTATGGACCATTCACGGTCGATGCCGCTGCTGATGTTTATAATACACAGCTACCCAGTTTTAATTCGCAGCAAAATTCGTTCTTTGAGGCAGATATCATTAATCAGTCCCTTTGGTTCAATCTACCATGGGCAAGATTGCATGAATTTCTCCTCGCTTTTGAGCTCAAACGCTCCGCTGATCCCTTTCATATATCAGCATTGATTGTTGTTCCAAAATGGCGACCTAACTCGTCCTTCAAACACATTCTTGACCAATACAAAGTGGTTCACTTACCCAAAAGGTACTCTTCTATTTTCTGCTCGTTCTGTCAACAACAGTGAATTTGTGCCACAAGGACCAACACTTTTTTATGTGACTATCTACCTCGCTGATCATACAATCGAGGAACGCTCTACTATAGCTCATGCCTTTGTCGCTAACTATGCTTACGCACATGACATTGAAGCGAAGACATACAAATAGCACCAACCACGAGTTGAGTATGCGCATGTCAACCTCACATCACAGCAAATTTACAACGGCCATACATTGATCACACCTCTTCACCTTCTTTATCTATCTTAATTGACAGTGGTGCAGAAAGATATTTTATTTCAGCAGAGACAATCCACAATTTAAAACTGTTACAAAACGCCTTGATAAAACCTTGCGCGTTTCTCTGCAACCTTACATCAGCAGCGTGTATTATATCAGCATCTGTGTATACAATGTTAATTACATATGAAATAATATCAATAAAGGGTGCAGAGAAAAAAGATCACATCAGAAAGGTTCTCTGCTTTAATAATGCGCACATTTGTATGGCCCTGTATGTCTAAAGATTTCAAACAATTTGTCCGCAACTACAAGACATACAAGCTTTCAAAACATCTACAACAAGCATGCCGTACTCATTGCAACCTTTACCAACTGATACTCGACCTTGGGAGATGTTTAGTGTTGATTTTATCACACACCTTCCTTTGGTTAATGGCTACAATTCCATTGCCACTTTTGAGGATATTTTTCTGCCTTGCTCTTCCACTATCACTGCTCGTGACTTGGCTAAGCTGTACATCTCAAATGTTTATCGACTCCACGGTCTATCTAAGTACCACCATGATCGGTGACAGAGATAAATTGCACACTTCGCAATATTTTCGTTCTTTATTTGAGCAACTCGGCACAACGTTGAATCTTTCAAGAGCCGCACATCCACAGACGGATGATGGTCAGACAGAGATCACACACAGAACAATTGAACAAATTCTGAGATATTTCTGTTATGCTAATCATGCACAGTGGCTCTATCACTTGCCATTAGCAGAATTTGATTACAACAACACTGAATCCAGCACGACGGGATTTTTCCCTTTCTATTCGTGTTACGGATTTCATCCGCAGACCCCAATAAGACTGTCGCTGACCACTCCACGAATTGATATCATGGAAACAATACATACTACACATTCCTTGATACAAGAAAATATAAAAATCGCAAAAGCGTTTCAAAAGCACTATCATGATCGCAGTAAGCAGCCCCCACCGGCCTTTGCCATCAATGACAAAGTTATGCTTTCAATTGCTGACCTTTTAATTCGTGGACAAATATGCCCAAAACTCAAACAGCTCTTCTTTGGACCTTTTACGGTCATTGAGTGCATCAACTCACAGGTCTACCGCCTTGAATTGTCATATGAGATGGAATGTCATCCGGTTTTTCACGTCTCCAAACTCAGACCATGGGATACTGATACGTGCACCTCTGATATACCAGATCCTTTGGTTGGTCGCGCAATATTTTCCCCTGCATTCCCGATAATTAACCAAATTATCGACTGCAAAATTGGTCCATATCAACGTGGCCCAACGCTTCTGCTGAAAGTTCAATATATTGGGTTACCACGCACCACTGATGAATGGATACCGTATGAGCTTCTCATGCACTCTCCATTATTCATCCATTTTGCGAAGGAACTAACATTTCTCGCGATGCGGAATACTGATAATTACAAAAACAACAAAACAAAGTACCCCCGCAGGTTCTTCTGAAAACGTTTTCCCGCTCATGTTCTACAGGGAGAACATTTCTCTTGCCCTCTTGTTTCCCCTCCCACTTTCCCAAATCCGTGCTCATCTGGTTCTTCTTGTAAACAATCTAATGTTCTACAGGGTAAGGGCTACACGTAATAAGTGCCGGGTAGTTAGGGTTTCCCTCCCTCCTCGTCTCTTACCTATACACAGTCTAAAGACTTTATTCCAATATTTACCCTAGGGCACGTTTTGCCAAAGATGTCAGCTTGCTTACAATTTGGCCAAAAGACACCCACAGACAGGGTCTGGGGGTCAATTAGCGCAGGATTATAGGGATGGGTGGGTGGGTTCGCGCGAAGCCTAGATTGGCTGAGCGCGAAAGCAGAGAGTGCCTAGGCTCGTGGCTAGCTACGGCTTATAAGGCACGGGCTAGCTAGAGCTGACCGTTGGGGAAGTTGTTGGTCGTTGGCTGCGTCTAACTGCTCGGGCAAGGTGGTTGCCCTGCAGGTGAGACGCGCCGATATTAACGGTAACAGTAACCGCTAGAGTTACTGTCCCGTACACATGATATTGGATATGCAAACCTCTAGATTCAAATCAATCTGACCATTTACCCTAGGGCACGTTTTGCCAGTAACCTAAAGCCAAAGGCTTGCACAGCCAGAATTAGTGTTGCGGGGGGGACGGAGTGAGCCAGCCGAAGAACCGCCAAGCAGCAGGTGTTGGGGTCATGGTTGGGTCAATATATTTTCCTTCAGTCACAGAGCTGTTCTTGGCCCAGCCACCCATAAATTTGATTACGGGGAGGGGCGCGCCGATGCAGCTGGCAGCGGACGCCGCGCCTTTCCGTAGGCTGTGCGACGTCCATTTAAAGCCGGCGGGCGCTGACGAGTTGACTGCGAGGAGGGCGAGGGAGAGCCAGGCGGAGATGGTGGACGCGGCACCCCAATCGGTAGAGGGTTCTGAAGGTGAGAAACTCCAGAAGGCGAGCGGGGGTGGCTTGCTGTAGAATTTTGTGCAGAAGATAGCGCGTTGTTCTGTGTAGTAGTGGATTAGGTTAGCCAGGACGGGGTTAGCGGCTACAGGCACCGCGATGACTAGTTTATCGCTGGCGTCGCGGCGCTGGTCCCCCTTAGATTTCCGCACGTAGAGGCAGATTTGCTGCGAAGGCTGGTCGACCACAAGGTCGCCCGTCTGGCAGCGGGCGCCGGTTTCGGCGCGGCAGAAAAACGTGTAATTGACGCACACCGCTAAACAGGCCCGGAAGCGTTGCATCTGGGGGAAGGCAGCAGGGGTCCAAGCGAGAGTATCGTGAAGGGTGTTGGCGTAGTGTAGGATGTCCAGTGCGACTTGTGCGGGTAGCGGGAGGCGAGCGGTGGTAGGTACCAGGCGGTGCTGTAGCATTTCGAAGCCACGGCGGGCGTCCGCCAAAAGTTCGCCCACGGCGACAGGTTGGCGCCGGTGGTCACGGAAGAACTTGTTTACGGCGGAGAAGTAGGGTTGCAGCGAGCTCGCAGCGACCGTGCCGCGCAGGGCCAGCCAGGCCGTGTAACGGACCATTGTGGCGGGTGTGGCCTGTAGCGGGGCGATGTTGTCTTCTGCACAGAAAATAAAAAATTGCCCGATTGCGCTCTGGTAGCTCGTGTACGTCGAGGGCGCTAGCGAGTTGCTGAGTAGGGCAACCGCCGTAACCCCGAGTCTGTCTGATCCTAGGAGGTCTTGGAAAGTTTCAGCTAAATCGGTGGACCAGGGCGACTGTGCTGCTTCCCGGCGTAAGCCGTAGCGCGGCGGTCCTGTACGCAGATTGGGAACGAGCTGTACAGGTGGTTTTAATCGGTCCGGGCATATCGCTCGGCCAATCGCACCGCGTCGCGTGTAGAGCCAAGAGGGGGTGTTAGCCGAAAGGCCACGATGCTCCACGCGGGTGGCCCGACCCCTTCGTGCTTGCCCAGCCTGCCTGGAAAGAACAGGTCGCGGGACGCTGGGAAGTGCACGGTCTCGGTGGCCAAGCGTGCGAACGCGTGGTACCACGTTTTGTTTCGCCAGTAGGGGGCGACCACGGTAGCCGCTGCTTGAGCTTGTTCGAGTTTTGCTGCCAGCGCCGGTAGGGCAGACCAAGGGGGGTTGCAGTAGTTGTTCTCGCACCTCCACGCCGCGTCGGGGAGGTGTAGGCAGTCGATGTCTTCGCATAGGGGGTCGCGCCAGCGGGCATTGAAGCGTGGTAGCTGTGCGTTGAGCATCGAGGCGAAACGGTCGATACTGTGCGGCCCCCAACGGCGTTGAAGGTAGGCGAAAACACGAGGGTTGAGCTGCCAGTCTTCGTAGTCCAACTCCCGGCTTAGCGCGTCGGCCCATATGTTGGCCGCCGAGCGGATGTAGCGCGGCCGGATGTTGATGTCGTTGCTGTCGAGGAGGTACCACAGGCGACGGAGTTCGGCCATCATGGCGGGCGAGCGCGAGGTGAGCTTGGTGAGGGCGGCGACCACTGCCGTGTTGTCCTCGTGTAGGAGGACTTGTCGGCCTCGGAGTTGGGGTAGAAAAGATTCTACCGCGTGTCGCACCGCACGAAGTTCCTTCCACGTAATGTGTTGTTGGCGGTCGGTAGCGCTCCAAAAGCCTCGGGCTTGATAGTTGGAGTTCTCGTTGAGAACGGCCCCCCAACCGTAGTCGCTCGAGTCGGCGTGGAGGTAGGCGGTCTCGATAGGCTTGTAGATGGACCGCCCGTTGTGTTGTGTGGGGACCGTGCGCCACCACTCGAGGTCTCGGCGTAGTTGGTGGGTGAGGCGGACGCGTCCGCCCCACCCAACCCGTGTGGCTAACACGTTGTGTAGCTCGCGCAAAAAGAAGCGCGCGGGGGCGATGGCGAGGTAGAGGAACTGCGCCTTTCCGGCGAAAGCCGCGAGTTGGCGAGTGGGTAGCCACCGGGCGTTTGACGCAGCTCGGCCGAGGAGGGATGAAGCTTGTTGCGCGAGCTGTTGAAGTTTTGCGGGGGGGGCGCGAAACATGCCGTGTTGGAGGTCCACCGTTAAGCCTAAATGGTCGCCTACCTGGGTAGGTGTCCAAACGCCCTTCTTGGGGTTGCGTTCGAGGCCGAGGCTGTCGAGTAGGGCTTGAACGCGCTGTCGCAGTAGGAGGGCGTCCTCGTAAGAGTCGGCGAGGAAAAGGAAGTCGTCCATGTAGGGTAGGAGTCGAATTCCCCGCCACCGCGTGTTTCGGAGGAAGCGCTTGGTGGGGCGGCGACTGTGAGGGGAAGTGGCCGTTGGCACCGGTGGCGGTGGGCGACGAAGGTGGTTTGTGAACACTTGAGTGAGCTTGCAAAAGTAGTAAGCCGACCCCGACCAACCCATGGGGAGGCATGCTAGGCGCCATAGCGTGCCGCGGTAGTTGACCGTGAAGAAGTCGCGGTCTTCCTCCCGGATGCCAAGGGTGTAGTACCCGTCGGCAAGGTCGAGGGAGACGAAGTAGTCGCCCGGCCGCGAGAGGTGACGTAGGTGCTTGAGCGTCTCGCACGTCATAGTGAAGGTCGAGCAATAACGGTTGAGTTCTCGAAGGTCGATAATCAAACGCCATTGGTTGCACCCGGGTTTCGGAACTAGAAACATCCGGGAAACGTAGCGAGGGTTGTCCGCCCGCTCCCACGCTCCGCAAGCCTCGAAGCGAGGGAGCTCCGAGTTTAGAAACTCGAGTTGGGCCGGCGTCGCGTCGAGCATAGAGATGCCGTGGTTGAAGGGCTTGGGGCGTAGACCGTGCTTGAACTTTACGCGAACGCCATGGCGGATCCAGTTTAGGACTTGGCCGCTCGCTCCGATGCGCTCCCACTCCCGCCATCTTCGACGCACGCGGTGGCGCATGAAGGAAGACGTCGGGGAGCAGGAATCGGAGCGGCGGGCCACACCGTCATTTCTTGGTCGAGGTTTTAGCCGGGTCGGTCGGCTTCGGGGCGGGAGTGGCACGGGCTGCGGCTGCTGCTGCTGCAGCGGCCTTGCGTTTGTCGGCGGCGGCTTTGCGGGATCGCGCATCGGGGCCGGGAGGCTTGTCCGGTGTGACTTTCGCGAAGGCAGCTCCGGCGGCGGCCTTGCTGGCGGCGTGTAGGCTGACTTCCAGCGTGCGGTCGACGAACGCTTGGCGAAGCGCGTCCAATGTGCCGGAGACCGCGGCAGGGCGCGGTCGGCAAAAGCGCTCGTGGGCCAGTTCGGCAAAGACGCGGTCCGCATCTGTGCTCGTTTGTCCGCCCTTGGTGAGGCGGAGGAAGCCCAATCTAGTACGGGCGGCCTCCTCCGTCGCCATGTGGGTGCGATGACCCGCTCGGATGAGGGTAATCGCTTCCGCCTGCTCTGGCGGTAGAGGTGTGCCGTGCGACAGCGTGTCCAGAGCCTCGCCGATTGCCGCGTTGGCGCAGCTGTCGAAGAAGGCATAGCACCCGATGTGTAGGTACTCGTCGTAGGCTGCCTGGGTGCGTTTGTCGCTTAGCGAGCGGGCGGTGTCGTCCGTGAGTGTCCACAGACGTGGCTCGTCGACGTCGCGAGGGGGACGTTCGAGGCCGGGTGGGATGACTTCGCCGTAGTAGGTGAAGTCGACGAATTCGGCCGCGGAGGGGTCGGGTTCGTCGTCAAGCAGGTCGATAGGTGGCACGGGGGCCTCCTTGCCACCCTCCGTCGCTGTGGTCGCGTCGGGGGGAATGGACTGCTGTTGATCAGTAGTAGCGGGTGTGGTTGTCGGCTGTCGAAGCTGAGCGAGTAAGGCAGCGTTAGCCGCCAAAAACTGCTCAGTAATGCGTTGTTCCGCTTCCAAAACCGCCGTACGAATCTGTTCGGCTGTGCGTTGTTCGAGTGTGGTAGCGTGAGGGTCGGCCGCTGCGGCGGATGTGGACTGCTCGGGCTGCATAGTGGGGAACGCTGTAGCTGAACGAGGGGAAGTGTCGCGTGACGCTCGAGTGCGCATGGGACGAAAAGTAAGATTGACACCCTGCTCGACTACTAGAGTCGAGACTGCATTCGCGCGAAGCCTAGATTGGCTGAGCGCGAAAGCAGAGAGTGCCTAGGCTCGTGGCTAGCTACGGCTTATAAGGCACGGGCTAGCTAGAGCTGACCGTTGGGGAAGTTGTTGGTCGTTGGCTGCGTCTAACTGCTCGGGCAAGGTGGTTGCCCTGCAGGTGAGACGCGCCGATATTAACGGTAACAGTAACCGCTAGAGTTACTGTCCCGTACACATGATATTGGATATGCAAACCTCTAGATTCAAATCAATCTGACCATAAGAAAAAAGTACACGGCTCGTAGGAACACGGCTCGGCCGGTACACGGCTCGGACCGCAGTACATACGGGTTTTACATCCGGCTTCTACAGGCGTCGCGCCCGCACACACCCCCTCTCACACACCCTCTCATCGCGCCCGCACCTCGATGCTGAGCCTGAGGCGCATCACGGTTGTAGGGGACCTGGCCCTGCTTTTTGGCTTGGTGGCACTTACGAATAACCTCCCGCCTATGCCAGATGTAGTGATGAGTACGGACCCCGCAGCCGGGAGCTGTGTGTGTGTGTAGTAGTTGCGCTCGCGGCCGCTACTCCATCGTACTGGTATCCGATAACACACACACACACACAGACACACAGACACACACGCGCACGCACTATCACATACACGCACACACACACACACACGCACACATATCACAGTCACCCGATCATAGATAAGAGTGGGTACATGCATTTTGTAGCGTACATCGGGCGTTACCAGTCGGGCCGGAAATATAATGCCTTCTAGCCGTGCTTAACCACTGATATGTAACCATTCTTATATGTAACCACTCTTTCTCCTCACTATGCACTCGATAGCAGGTGCACAATAAATGTCATCAGCAGGGTCATCATCAACAACAAACGCAGCATGATGTTTCAGTGGCGCGCGCGCATGTGTGTGTGTGTGTGTGTGTGTGTGTGTGTGTGTGTGTGCATCAACAACAACAGTAGCAGCAGCAACAACAGATGTTTGAGTAGCATAAAACAAAAAAGAACAACGACAGGTACACAGGGAAAAGCAGTTGCAGCAACGACACAAAGCACATGCATACTTTACCTGTCGGCGTGTCTATGATAACTGTGCTCGCGTGCCTGCGTGCGTGTGTGTGTGTGTGTGTGTGTGTATGTGTGTGTCCGTAAGTGTCTATGAGCGTGTGTCTGCGTCTGTGAGTGTGTATGTTCCTGTGCGTTTGTTTGCGTTTTAAAGTGTGTGTTTGTGCCTGTGTCTACATGTGTGTGTGTGTGTGTCTATGTGTGTGTGTGTGTGTGTGTATTTTTGAATTCCATCTCCCTGAGTGTGTATGTAAGCGTAAGTTTTACATCTGCGAGTGTATCTCTATGTGTGTGTATGGGGGGGGTGTGTGTCTATGGGTGTGGGTGTGGGTGTGTGTGAGTGTGTGTGCTTCTACGATTCCCTGTATGGGTTTGTCTCCAATAATAACAGTCATTTTTTGGTCAGTGTGTATACATGTGTGTATACCTGTGAATGTGTGCATATGCTCAGCCTCTAATGTGTGTATGCATGTGTGTGAGAGTGTATGTGTTTGTGTGCGTTTGTGTAAACGATGCGAATGGGTGTGAGCCTGGGTTTAAGTCTGTGGCTGTGTATGTGTGTGTGTCAGTGTGTGTGCGTGTGTGTGTCTGTGTGTGCTTGTCTATGCCTCCCTGTGTGTGTGTGTGTGTGTGTGTGTGTGTGTGTTAATGTGTGTGCGCGTGTATAGTTATGTGTATATGTGTGCATTCGCTTACCCATATCTCTGTGTGTGTGTGTGTGTGTGAGAGAGAGAGTATGTGTGTATTTGCATTTACAATGCGTGTCTCCCTCTGTGTGCGCGCGCGTGTGCTTTTGTGCCTCAATAGATGTGTATGTATCCATGTGTGTGTGTATGTGTGTGTGCGTGTGTATATGTGCGTGTCTGTGTGTGTGCATGTGTGAATTTGTGTGCATCTTCGCACCAGCTTGTCTCTTTCTCTCTCTAACCCCCAGTGCGTTCGTGTATCTGTGCATTTGTGAATACAATCAGCCGCTAATGTGTGTGTGTGTGTGTGCCTGTGCGTTTGTTTGCGTCTTCAATTGTGTGTTTGTGCCTGTGTCTACATGTGTGTGTGTGTGTGTGTGTCTATGTGTGTGTGTGTGTGTGTGTGTGTATTTTTGAATTCCATCTCCCTGAGTGTGTTTGTAAGCGTAAGTTTTACATCTGCGAGTGTATCTCTATGTGTGTGTGTGTGTGTGTGTGTGTGTGTGTGTGTGTGTGGGTGTGGGTGTGTGTGGGTGTGTGTGCTTCTGCGACTCCCTATGGGTTTGTCCCCAATAATAACAGTCATTTTTTTGTCAGTGTGTATACATGTGTGTATACCTGTGAATGTGTGCATATGCTCAGCCGCTAATGTGTGTATGCATGTGTGTGAGAGTGTATGTGTTTGTGTGCGTTTGTGTAAACGATGCGAATGGGTGCGAGCCTGGGTTTAAGTCTGTGGCTGTGTATGTGTGTGTGTCAGTGTGTGTGCGTGTGTGTGTCTGTGTGTGTTTATCTATGCATCCCTGGGTGTGTGTGTGTGTGTGTGTGTGTGCGCGCGCGCTTGTATATTTATGTGTATGTGTGTGCATTCGCTTACCCGTCTCTGTGTGTGTGTGTGTGTGTGTGTGAGAGAGAGAGAGAGAGAGAGTGTGTGTGTGTAATTGCATATACAATGCGTGTCTCCCTCTGTGTGCGCGCGCGTGTGCTTTTGTGCCTCACTAGATGTGTATGTATCCATGTGTGTGTATGTGTGTGTGCGTGTGTATATGTGCGTGTCTGTGTGTGTGCATGTGTGAATTTGTGTGCATCTGCGCACCAGCTTGTCTCTTTCTCTCTCTCTCTGCCCCGTGCGTTCGTATATCTGTGAATGTGTGCATATAATCAGCCGCTAATGTGTGTGTGTGTGTGTGTGTGTGTGTGTGTGTGTGTGTGTCTCCCTGTGTTGATGTGAGCCTGAGTTTAAGCCTATATGTGTGTGTACGTGTGTGCATCTGCTTAGCCGTCTCTCTCTCTCTCTCTCTCTCTCTCTCTCTCTCTCTCTCTCTCTCTCTCTCTCTCTCTCTCTCTCTCTCTCTCTCTCTCTCTCTCTCTCTCTCTCTCTCTCTCTCTCTCTCTCTCACTGGATGTGTGCGTTTGTGTGTGTGTGTGCTTGCGTACACAGTGCGTGTCACCCTGTGTATGTGAGCCTGAGTTTAAGTCTATGAGAGTGTATGTATGGGTATCTGTGTGTGTGTGTTTGCGTGTGTGTGTATGGACGTGTGTTTGTGTGTGGGTGTGTATATGCATTTGCGTGTGTATGTGTGTGTGTGGGGGGGGGGGAGTGTGTGTGTGTGTGTTTGTGCGTGTGCTTGTGTGTGTTTGTGCGTGTGTGTGTGTATGTGTGTGTGTGTGTGTGTGTGTGTGTGTGTGTGTGTGTGTGTGTGTGTGTGTGTGTGTGTGTGTGTGTGTGTGTGTGTGTGTGTGTGTGTGTGTGTGTGTGTGTATGCGCATCTGCTCACCTGCATATTTCTCTGTATTTGCGTGGTAGGGAGGAGGGGGCCGGTCGTACATTCATCTGCCCGAGTATGCGCTCTACTCCTACTGCGCAAGGTGAATGATTGACTACTCGGATGTTCGACCGAGTCCCACTGGAGACTAACATATCGCTACATCAAGTACCATCATTTATAGCACAGCATCTCTTTTACTACTGTGCGACTTCACGTCTACAACAAGGCTTTTACGGCGCTCACTGCAGGCAGGTTAGGAAGGCTCACTGAAGGCGTGGGGTTATAACGTGGGCGCAAGAAATGACTATCGACTCATAGCGACTAGACTACGGCGCGACAATATGATGGGGTAAACGGCCCGCTCGGCACCCACTGGTTCCAAATTTCGCCACCACTTGCAAACGCAGCTTAGAGCCTATTGCTCCGGTATATAGGCCCCATTGAATGTGCCGTCCTGCTGGTTTGAACCATGGAACGTCACTTCCCTGTCGGACCCGCCGCCTACCAGTCTTCGGCCGCAGGGTCGCCGCCCCGAACCTCCTAAATCTAGTGGCCCCCGCCACACACTCACAGGTTGGCCGTCGCCCCGACCACCACCATTTTCCACACCTAAAAATGATCCCCGGAGATAAAACTCTAATAAAATCACGGATATGGTCTATAGGAACTTGAAAGCGGAGCATGACGATATCGTCGACCAGGATTGAGAAGTCGCATCATCGCTGACGATGGTATGGGCAGCGAGCGAGCGGGGATGACGTTTTATTCCCCTGTTACTTTCTGCTCGGCGACCTTTAAATGCCAAAAAAATCCCTAAAAATGACAAATCCTTGACCCGAGGCCATGTCCCCTTTTGCTGCCTCAGAAAGATCTAAACAAAACTGAAAGCCATTCGACGATACATGGAAAATGGCGGCCCCTTCCATAATGGAACCTAAGCCCGACTTAAAACTACGAATGTCACCCCCGGGACGGTATCATCCAAGAATGTCGAGTCCGCAGATGCCCAGTGCTGCAGGCCAAGGGGGGGCAATGTCCACGATATCCGTAAAACCAGACGATCCGCCAACACAAAATAGGATGTCAACCCCAAACACGACCACCGCCTGATGGATAAATTGATAGCAGCCTCCGATGCACAGCAGAAGTATGTGGCGCAACTCAAAACGATTCAAGAGCTTTCAAACGAAGTCATGGCTACGCTCATTTGCCATAAACTTCACACCACAATCTTGATGCGCAAATATTACTGCTTAATGCAATAAAGTATCCACTTAGTGGCGGTGAAGTAATTGCAAATACCAAAGGCCTCGCCAGGTTTAAGCCTGCCCCACTTTCCACCGCATACAACAGCATAAATGTTTCAACTTCAGCGCAAAGCGTTCAAAATTCTAGCGCAATTATCATATTTATCTTTTACATGTTGACCCTAAAGCAGCATGTCTGCCACCTGCACCTCCCGAACACAAGTCAGTCGCTGCTGACCGGCAGACAACCCCCCTCCCCCCGCACCTCCTCTCTCCCTCCTTCACCACCTCTACCTCACCCACTTCCATGACTCCGTAGACCGCAGACCCTCCCTTCCAGGCCTGGTGCGACTTGCGGGCACTATCCCTCCTCGCCAAACTCATCAGTGAATTTCTGGTGAATACCAAGATCCGCCTCGCTCACAGTCGGGCGTGCGCGCTCGCAAGCGCGATCGAAGTCTCGGATGGTGATCAATGGGGTGTGCACCAGGTGTGCCTTACCCTCAGCTGTAAAACGCACACGCGCGCACACGCACAATACATTAGCAGAGTAGAAACAGAGTCCAATGCAATGCCCATATCTGCCGGTTTATTTATGAATTGCTAGATTTAGAGTTTCACGCATTAGCAGGGTTTTAATGATAGGCTATTATTTCTTAAGGGCTATATCCCGTGAGATGGACTGATAAGCCTTGTCTCATTTCTGGTGGACCCTGCGCGAGGCTCACCTGCTAGAGATTGCAACGTTGCCTTGAAGGCATCCGGGTCACCGGGGGAGCAAGCCTCCAGGAGCTTCTGGTCACCCATCTTCACCCGCTTGAAGTGCGTCGCATCCTGTGTCTTCCGGACGGGCTCAAACAGCACGTCTTTCACCTGCACACACACACACAAACACACACACACACACACACACAGATCAGACGCGATCCCACATTGCTGCTAAATGCAAATTTCCTGAATGATGACTGCCACTTGGAGAAGGTAATATAAGCGAGGCGAGTGTACATAATATGCGTGCAGTGGGGGGGGGAGGCTGCGAACGTGTTTGCTTTTACGTACTTCAGGGCGTTCTCGATGACAAACAAAATTGCGGGACTGGGGTGATTTGTGGACTAGCAGGGCAGTGACGCACCAGGGCGGCACAATCGGACCCGGAGAAGCCCTCCAACTTGGCGCCCAGCATGTCAAAGTCTTCCTTCCGCAGGTCGTGAGGTGTGTCCTTCAGGTGGATCTTCAGCATGGCCGACCGCGCGGGCGCCTCGGGGAGCGGAATGTAGATGCGCTTGTCAAAGCGCCGCCGCACGGCCTGGTCCAAGATGTGAGGCATGTTGGTGGCGCCCAGCACCAGCACCCTCTTGTCGCCCTTGCCTACCCCCTGCATTTGTACCAGAAACTCGGTTTTGATACGACGTGCTGCCTTACTCTCGTCCGAATCGCCGCGTGCGCTACATAACGAATCAATCTGTGGACAGAGAAACAAAGAGGAAGACAAATCATTCTTAATTGAGAGTCGAAGCGTCGAAGCGAGTGAAATGCCGCGCAGGTGGTCGACCTGTGCGCGCAGCACGCTGATGATGCAAGGGCGGACAGCGGAGAAGGGTGCAAACCTCGTCGATAAACACAATCGACGGAGCGCGTTCACGAGCCAGTGCGAACAACTGGCTCATCAGCTCCTCACTCTCTCCCATCCATGTGGAAACCTGCGCGCGCGGACCCAGGGACAGGCGGGCGAGGGGGGAGCAACCAACTGGCTCTTAGATTTGGTAACTAAGAAGGCGTAGCAAGATTTTCAGCGCAGATAGGATCGGATACAATGACATGACACGGCTCCCCCTGAGAAGTGAACGCATGTTTATATGCGTGTGTGTGTGTTGTGTGTGTGTGTGCGTGTGTGTGTGTGTGTGTGTGTGTGTGTGTGTGTGTGTGTGTGTGTGTGTGTGTGTGTGTGTGTATGTGTGTGTATGTGTGTGTATGTGTGTGTGCGTGTGTGTGGGTGTGTGTGTGTGTGTGTGTATGTGTGTGTATGTGTGTGTGTGTGTGTGCGTGTGTGTGTGTGTGTGCGTGCGATTGAGGTTGCGCTTGCGTTTTTGGCAGTTTATAGGTTTCAGGGTCTTTATGTTTGCTTACCTGTCTCCTAGTTTTTATCATGTTTGTACATCATTTCTAGTTTGAAATTGCAAGCTTGATTTGGTTGGCGTGTTTGCATGTGTGTGTGTGTGTGTGTGTGTGTGTGTGTGTGTCTGTGTGTGTGTATTTGTGTGGGTGTGCGTGAGTGTATGAGAGAGTGGAGGGGGGCGTGAGTTTGTGCCTATAAGTCTGTAAGTGTGTGCTGATGGGTGTGCATTTCGGTGTTGGAGGGGGGGGGGGGGATGTCCCGCTTGCAACACTGCTCAATCGGCCCACTCACCAGGTCCGACGCAGAGACGGCAAAGAAGGTCGAGTCGGCCTCCGTGGCGATGGCCTTTGCCAGGTATGACTTCCCCGTACCCGGGGGGCCGTACAGCAGGATGCCCGACCACGGCTTCCTGGCGCCGGTGAAAAACTGCGGAAACTGGATGGGCAGGATGACCCCCTCCTTCACCGCCTCCTTCGCGCCCTCCAGCCCCGCCACATCATCCCACTGCAAAAGCGGAAAACCATTCAGCTCGGCTCCCATGCAGACGTTACCTCAGCCCTACACAAAACACAGCCCCGGCTGCCACAACCGCACCCACCTTGACGTCGGGCTTCTCCTCGAGAATCACTCCGCCGAGGGATCCTCGAATTTTCTCCAGGTCAGAATCCTCATTATCGCCGTGACCCTTCGGCTTTGCCTTGGTGGCCGTCGCCCCTGTGGCCTTGGCTTGGCTGTTTGCGGTGCTGTCAACGCTGTCCAGCATCTGCTTGATCGCCTCAGCCCGCGTCACATACTCCATTATCTGAGCGAACATAGAGCAGCCCATCCCAATCAGAGACACACCAACATAAACATCCACACACACACATTCGTGTATACATACGCCAATATATTGGCACATCCATGTATTCACATCCAAACTCGCACATCCGCACGAGCACATACTCTCGCTCTCTCTCCCCCTCCCCCTCTCCCAGCAAGACCGTCTCTGCAGGGTTACAGGAGCAGCAGATTTGGCTAATGAAGCAGCAGCAGCACACCCTCGCTCTGATCGTCTCCCTCCAGCGCTCGTTCTTTTCGTGCTTGAGGTACGCCTCAAAGTATCTAAACGCCTTGATGTATAGCTCGTACGCCTTCTCATAGTTCTCATAATTGTCCTCCTGCACCGCACTCGTCACAAACTCTGCAGGCCGGACAGCCTTGAAATAAGCCCCTTGAAATAACTTGCATAAACTTGCATAACGTCATCACTTCCCACCACACCGAATACCATATACTTGCCTCTTTCACAATGCACACACACAAACACACACACACACACACACACACACACACACACACACACACACACACACACACACATAGATAGAAATACACACACCTGGCTCAAATGCCTAGGATTACGGGTGCTGCGCCCCAAAAGACCCTCGCCAACATCCGACAGCTTTAAAGGCACTCATTTGGTTCGGTCTCCAACGAGCATAGCGCTCCACTTACGTATATACCCCGCACCATTGGAGCCCCCCCCCCCCTCTACACCCGTTTCGCCCACGACGACTCCCACAAAATACTGCTATTTCGTTCGCAGCCGTAGCGCACGTATGTCGAGGAGTCTGCGACAACGTCGAGACGGGGAGAGTGGAAGACAAGCGCCACACCTATCGCTTTGCTCCTTAAGTCGTCACTCATGGTGGCCAGAAGCGGCTTGAACCGTAAATACCAGGCGACGGAGGCGAGGGCAACAGTCCCGGCGCTGTGCCGTGGTCGAAAGCCGCAGGGTGACTGGGCCGCGGCAGTACGGAAGAGACCCCTGGGACGCCGTACTAACCGCGAATACGTAGTTTGCCTGTACAGTGTTTTTGGTGACTTCTTGGACACTGGCGAGTCCCGGCGCGTTCCTGTGTTACCCTGCGGCTGGCGGGAAGCTGGGGCGGACTAAGCACGACGACGGCACTTGACGCCGATCCAGGGCGCGCTGCTGCTGGAGGCGACTACAGATCCGGTCGTCTACAGTATAATCCTTGCTGCTTTTTTAATCCTTTCCAGACTAAGGGAGTTTCGTATCGGAGGTGCCCGTGAAACGCTAGGTGCGTCGACAGGTGTGTGTGCAGCATGGCTGTGGGATGGTTACAGAAGAACTGAACAGCGGGACACACTACTACTGCAGTGCTTGGGTATCGTGTCTATCTGTACTATGTAAACTACCTGTACAATATTCACTGATAACGTTCACAACTGTGAACGTACATGCACTGATAGTGATGTACTATAATAGGGTTCGCGCGATAATATACTCTTATCACAGATCTGGAGCCCGGTAACGAAAACAGGACACACTGCTGCTTGTATCGTGTTTATCTGTACTGAACAACTGTGAACGTATATGCACTGATAATGATGTGCTATAATAGAGCTCGCGACGCGCATTAACAGACTCTTATGACAGATCTAAGGATTATATGTAACGGGGAAATCACCCCGCGGTAACACCCAGCACAGGTATTAGGTAACGAAAACAGTTACCCGTCACAGGCCAATCCGAGAAAAATAAAAATTTCTTACAAGAAAAAGCAATGGAGGCCACCAAGCAAGAAAAAGAAAGTAAGGAAGAAAAAACCTAAGCCCGAGGAACAGGAAGGCATGCCACAGCGTCGGCACTGCCTTCCTGAAAAGGCAGTGCTATATATTACATTGGTGCTCTTACCCATCTCACGACAGCCCTCTTGCTGCCTTGACCGGCTTGCTCACCCTCGACACTTCACGTATTTTTTCACGTCTTTGATATTCTTTCGACGAGCAACCCGTAGATTTTCTTTTTCGCTAAACGGCTACTACGCGCACTACTTTCTCGCGGCGTTCCGCTTTTCCCGGTATTCAACAATCGCGACCTGCAGGTATGCAGAAGGTATTTTCTTTTCCTGGCTCGTCGCGCCTCGCAAAACCTGCCCTCGTTTTGCCGGCTACTTTCCTAGTCTGCAATACACATTTCTACCATTATTTTGCGGTGCCTTTCTGTTTTGTTGGTGTTCCGATTTTTTTGGCCACGCATGCCTACTTTGCAGCAACAGACGCGTCCGTTGCTTTTATTGGCTTTCTCCGGTATAGTCGCAACTCCGACTCGCGACTTTTTATTGAGTTGATCACCTACATCTCCAACTCGCGACCTGCGGTTCGCAGATCCGTCACAGGTCCACTTTAGCTGTTATCGACGCGTTGTTTTTACACTCCGTCGACAGCCCAAGCAAACTCTAGCTCCGTGCTATATTTTTTAGCTCCGCGATGATATGAGCCTCCAAAGTGTGAGTTGGCCGCCCTCCCGAGCTCGATAACGTACAGATATCCCCGTATATAGCGATAGAATAAGAAACTCAGCGTTGACCTTCACGTACCACTCCAAAACAATAGGTATATATGTTTCATCCGTGGTTTTGTAAAGAATGCAATTTCTGCAGTTTCTGACAAGGACACCCATGCATCACATGCACTGCCAGCCTGTCTGAGTACGCATCGCGGACTCAACACAAATATTCGGTACGAAAGTACGTGTAATATTATTATCTACAACAATCCAATAGTTAACACAATAAAATTCCCCTCTAAGGATAGCTTCATATCAAAAACTCCGACTCGGCATGCCGACGTACCGAAACGTATCAAAACGTATCAAACGTACAACCACGTACCAAAACAAACCAAACGTACAACCACGTCCCAAAACGTACCAAATGTACTGAGAGAAAATGTCGTGGAATGCTCGTCATATCTTCGGCTATTTACTGTCCATTATTCGGAACGTTTTTCTGCATTTTCATGGATAAGAAACATGTTGGCTGTGATATAATTAAATAATAGCCGATTGATATTTCCAATACAGTAGTAGTATACAGTATCATACATAAATACTTATTTACATAATTTACTTATGTACAAATATCTCTCTCCCTCTCCTGCTTATGTGCTTGTGTTCCTTTCTTCTTTACTGGTTGATACTGATA
>JAPMLY010000411.1:0-217948 GCA_026401115.1 Tetraselmis chui | reverse complement strand
GCATGAGAGGGGGGGGGGCGTCGGTGAGTACAAATCAGGGCAGCGGCTTGTGCAGGGGCAGGGATCAGGCCTGTAAAATAATATTGTTTTGTTATTCTGATTAAAGAAGATGATTTTCGAGGTACATTATGTTGCATTATTGGTCGAACTTTACAGCACAGTGGTTGGGACGCACTAACGTGTGAGAAAGGTATCGGTTTAAGTGCGCGCTTAAAGAGAGTATTAGCATGGGCTATTGGGAGGGGATGGGGGGTGTTAGGCTGGTCCTTACAATGGGACAGAGCGGGACTATCGCACCGGTACATGTCGTCTGTGTGGGTTGGTGGGTCAGCGGCCCGTCCCAAGTCAGTGGTTGACCTGGGGGCGGCGAGGACCAGAGGCGTCTGGAGTCCTCTGGCTGGTGAGGGTTCCAATGCCGGGTCCAGGTCTTGGGCGGATGGGGGTGGCTGGGACACCTGGTTGAGTAGAGCGAGCGGATGTCCCGCTGGATAGCTCCGGGGGTTGTAGGGGTCCGCGGCGGGCGCATTCACGCGCCGATCCCGCAATGGCATGAGCATCTGTCTGTGAGTGGGGAGGGGGGTAGGGGTCGAGGACATTTCGATCGAGGTGGATTTCGAGTGGTGGAGATAAGTAGTGGAGTTGAGTGTGGCTTTTCGAGTAGGTGTTTGAGAGTCGTTCACGTGTTGGCTGCACGCGACCAGGCCTGGTGGGACCTGGGTTTGTTGGATGTTGGCGGCGGACGGGAACGTCCGGACGCTCGGAGGGGCGCGGTGTGGCGCGCCGTTCCCCTGGGGGGGATCTTTTTGTAAGTGATGGTTGTTTTTGTTCTTTCGTAGTACTGTGACGGCTACATGTGAGGTTTTTGAAGCGGATGGCGCGGTATCTGTCGGGGGGATGAAATTCAAATCCTTGAAAGCTGCGCCTTTGAGTGTGTACCGTCTGGTGTCGCTACGGATCCACTGACCATTGTGAGCTAGGCTCGGGTGGGGAGAGGTGAATGGTACACGCCGTCCGGCGGCCCTGTCCACCAGTCTTGCGCTCGATGGGAGGCCAGGCCCAGAGCGAAGACGATCGGCGTTGCTCATCCGAGCTACCGATCCATCCCCGGGTTAAGTGGTTCAGTAGTACTTTAGTAGTACTTTGGATCTTTTTACTGTCTTTAGTGACGGTAGGATACGTTTTTTTTCACGTGGCTACATCTACAGGTCGTCTTGAGACACAACTAGCGACAGGAATCGTCGAAACTCACTCGACCTCTTCATCGACTACCGTCGCGACACTTGCAACGTTAGTACTAGGTCGTCGTCGTCACAACAAGCACAGAGGGAGTTGTACACATGTAACCATGCGTTCGGTTGATTGAAGACTGGTTTACTCTAATTTCTAACCTTTGTACGCACGCTTTCACTTCACTTTGGAGGGTTGTGCTGATGATGAAAGACTCAACTCGCACGGTCACTTACCTCATTGTTCGCCGAGTGATTCGATCCTGGAAAGAGACTTGAGTGGAGAGCGCGTTTTCGTTATCCCACCTTGGGAGTTAGCGGAACATAGTATTGGTCGTAACTTTGAGGGTTGTTGTGGAAGGGTTACACGGAAATGCCATCACCGGGAATCGAACCCGGCACCTCCGTGTCCGGAGCCGTACGCCGTAACCAAGTACCGCGCCTAAAAATCGGTACCCAGTGGGGATATATCTCACATATATACCCCCGTACTGCCCGAGCAACGGGCTCCCGCAGTACATTCACTATTGGCTAGGTAGTAGGGCCAAGACTCCCCCGGAGTACAACGTGCGGATGTGTCCATTATCGTGCCCACCATGGGGATCTCACAACACTCCCCTTAATGGACACCATCCCATCAACTCCGGTCAAACCCTACAAACCCGCGTCATACGCGGAGGGCCCATAACCTGTGGAAGGGTTTCACGGAAATGCCATCACCGGGAATCGAACCCGGCACCTCCGTGTCCGGAGCCGTACGCCGTAACCAAGTACTGCGCCTAAAAGTCGGTACCCATTGGATATATATCATTTACCCGAGGGCACGTTTTGCCAGATGTCAGCTTGCTTACAATTTAGCCAAAAGACCACCACAGGCCTGTCCTGGGGGAAGATTAGCGCTAATTATGGGTAGGGTGGGTGGGTTGCGCGAGCCTGATGGGCGAGCGCAAAGCAGAGAGTGCCAGTGCTCGGGGGTTGCACCGGCTTAAGGGTCTGCCGCTAGCTAGTGCTGCTGGGGGCAGGGCATGGGGCGTTGCGCTAGGCGTTTCCTCAGTCCTCGAGGGTTACCTCGAGGATTGGGTGAGACGCGCCGCTTTTACAGTAACGCTTTACCGTTCAGGTTTGCGTTCTGTCACATATGTAAGTAAGTTTTGCAAACCTCTAGATTTCAAACAATCTGACTATTTACCCGAGGGCACGTTTTGCCAGTATGTAATAAACCGGAGGTTTGCGCAGCCTAGTCATGATGAAGCGGGTTGGCGGGGACGAGCCAGCCGAAGTACTGCCAGGCCGCCGGAGATGGGGTCATGGTAGGGTCGATGTATTTCCCTTCTGTGACAGAACTGTTCTTGGCCCAACCACCCATGTATTTGACGACGTGGAGTGGGGTCCCGATGCAACTAGCGGCGGAGGCGGCACCTTTGCGTAGGCTGTGCGATGTCCATTTAAATCCACTTGGCGGCGTGGCGCCGACGGCGTTGCATGCGTCGAGGAGCCACGCGGAGAGTGTCGCAGCTGCTTGCCAGTCGCCGGAGTTTTCGTAAGGTACGAAGCTCCATAGTGCGGCGGGGGGGGAGCTGTTGTAGAATTTCTTGCAGTAGGCGGTCCGCTGTGTGCAATAGTATTCTAGTAGGTCGGCCAGCACCGGATTGGCAGTCGTCGGGATAGCGAGGGTAGGCTTGTCGGCTGCGCAGCGCCTCTGATCGCCCTTACCTTTGCGGATGAAAAGCCAAATTTTCTGGGATGGGCGGTCGACGACGAGGTCTTGTGTTAAACACCTTACACATGATTCGGCTATGCAGAAAAACGCATAGTTTGTGCAGATTGCCAGTAGCGCGCGAAATTGCGCGATGAGGTGCCGGGAAGTAGGTGTCCACCGGAGGTGTTTACGGAGGTCGGCGGCGGATGTGAGTAGCGAGAGCGCTAGAGGGGCTGGTAACGGGAGGCGCGAGTCCGCTGCCTGTAGACGTTGTTGTTGCATCTCGAGTCCGCGTCGAGCGTCGGCCAAAAGTTCCCCGACCGCGATCGGTTGTTGCTAGTGGTCGCGGAAAAACTTGTTAATGGCCGAGTAGTACTGTTGTAGCGACGCGGCGGCGACGGTACCTTGCAGTCCTAACCAGGCTCTGTAGCGAACGACCGACTGGGTAGTAGCATGTAGTGGATGGATGTCCTCTTCGTGGCAAAAGGCCGCAAATTGACGCATGCCGCCGTCGTAGTTGGCGTACGTAGTCGGGGCTAGGGAGCTGCTCAGCAAGTGTAGCGCGGTGGTACCGATGTGGTCGGTACCCAAGAGGTTGCGCAGTCGGTCGGTCATGGTAGTCGTCCACGGGGCGTGGGCGTCCGGTCCTCGTAACGTGTAGCGGACAGGCCGCGAGGGCCTGTGCGACCGAGTGGCCATGGCGCGTAGCTCCGTGAGGCTGGCGGTGGCCGTGCGTAGTGTGCGTCCTATTGCACCTCGGCGGGTGTGTAGCCAGGCCGGCGTGGCAGTCGAAAGGCCACGATGCTCCATCCTGGCCGTCCGACCCCCTCGCGCGAGCCTAGCCGCCCGGGGAAGAATAGGTCGTGTGAGGGGGGGTAGTGGATGGTCTCGGTGGCCAAGTCGTGGAAGTCCTGGAACCACGGTTTGTGGGGCCAGTACGGTGCGATGACTGTAGCAGTTGCTCCTGTTTTGCGTAGTTTCGCACAGAGGGCGGGCAGATCTGACCACGGCGGGTTGCAGTAGTTTGTCTCGCATTGCCACGCGGCGTCCGGTAAGTGTAGACAGTCGACGTCCTCGCATTGTGGGTCGCGCCATCGGCGTTGAAACGTGGGAGCTGCGCGTTTTCCATCGACGCGAACCGGTCGATAGAGTGTGGGCCCCACACTGCATGTAGGTAGGTGAATATCCGGGGGTTCAGCTCCCAGTCGTCGCGGTCGAGCTCTCGGCTTAGGCTGTCGGCCCATATGTTCGCTGCCGAGCGGATGTAGCGGGGTCGGATGCTGATGTCGTTGACGTCCAGGAGGTGCTAGAGGCGGCGTTATTCGGTCATCATGACCGGAGAGCGCGTAGGGAGTTTGGAGAGCGTGGCCACGACGGCTGTGTTGTCCTCGTGGAGTAAGACGTGTCGTCCTCGGAGTTGCGGTAGAAAGGACTCGATTGCGAGGCAAACGGCGCGGAGCTCCTTCCAGGTGATGTGTTGCTGGCGGTCGTCGTCATACCAAAACCCGCGGGCTTGGTAGGCAGGGTTGTCGTTCAGGACGGCTCCCCACCCGTAACCACTTGAGTCGGCGTGTAGGTACGCGGTCTCGATGGGCTTGTAGATTGAGCGGCCGTTGTGTTGGTCGGGCACCGTGCGCCACCACTCGAGGTCGCGGCGTAATTGGTGTGTCATCCGGACACGTCCGCCCCATCCTTTTCGCGTAGCCAGCACGCAATGTAGTTCTCGTAGAAAGAAACGGGATGGTGCGATGGCGAGGTAGAGGAACTGGGCCTTGCCAACGAACGCCGCGAGATGTCTGGCGGGTAGCCACCGAGCGGAGGTAGATGCGCGGCCTAGTAACGCTGAAGCTTGCTTCGCGAGGGCCTGTAGCTTGTCGGTAGGGGATCGAAATTCGCCTTTCAGGAGGTCGACTGTCATGCCCAGGTGTGTGCCCACTTGGGTGAGCTGCCACAAGCCTTTGTCGGGGTTGCGTTGGAGGCCTAGCCGGTGGAGGAGGGTCTCGACGCAATCGCGTAGCAGTAGAGCTGCGTCGTACGAGCTGGCCATGAACATGAAGTCGTCCATGTAGGGTAGCAGTCGTACTCCGCGCCATCGGACGTTGCGAAGGAAACGTCATGACGGTTTGTATGGCGTCTCGGAGCTGGCGGTCATCGGGGTAGGCGCTCGTCGCAGGTAGTTCGTGAACGCTTGAGTCAGCTTGCAAAAATAGTAAGCCGACCCCGACCAGCCCATCGGGAGGCATGCGAGGCGCCACAGCTCGTCGCGGTAGTTGACCGTGAAGAAATCTCGGTCCTCTTCTCGGATGCGTAGCGTGTAGTAGCCGTCGGCTAGGTCGAGGGAGACGAAGTAGTCGCCCGGGCGGGACATGTGGCGCAAGTGCTTGAGGGTCTCGCATGACATCTTGAACTCCGCGCAATAGCTGTTTAGCTCTCGGAGGTCGATGATAAGGCGCCATTTGTTGACACCGGGTTTTGGGACGAGGAACATGCGGGAGACGTAGCGGGTGTTGGAGGCGCGCTCCCAGGCTCCGCAGGCTTCGAAGCGTGGGAGCTCTGTAGCTAGGAAGTCGAGTTGCGGCTGTGTGGCGTCCTTCATGGAGACTCCGTGGTTGAAAGGTCGAGGACGTAGGTCGTTTTTGAACTTGATCCGCGCGCCATGGCGGATCCAGTTCACGACTTGACCGCTCGCGCCGATATGCTCCCACTCCCGTCATCTTAGCCGCACGCGGTGACGCATGTAGTTGGATGACGGGGAGCAGGAATCGACGCGGCGGGCCACACCATCATTTCTTCGTTGTGGGTTTCCCCCCGTCGCCAGGTTTAGTTCCGGCCGCCGCTGCCGCTGCTGATGCTGCTGCGGCCTTGCGCTTGTCGGCGGCTGCCTTCTTGGCCTTTACGTCTTGTCCGGGTGGCTTGTCCGGCGTGACTCTCGCGAACGCTGCTCCAGCAGCTGCTTTGCTGGCGGCATGTAGGCTGACTTCGAGGGTCCGATCGACGAACGCTTGGCGTAGCTCGTCCAGTGCGCTTGAGACCGCGGTAGGGCGTGGGCGGCAGAAACGTTCGTGCGCGAGCTCGGCGAACACTCGGTCCGTATCCGAGCTCGTTTGTCCGCCCTTGGTGAGGCGGAGGAAGCCCAGTCGAGTACGGGCGGCCTCCTCCGTCGTTGTGTGGGTGCGATGACCCGCTCGGATGAGGGCAACGGCCGCCGCCTGCTCCGCTGGTAGAGGCGGTCCGGTTGACAGCGTGTCCAAAGCCTCGCTGATTGCCGCGTTGGCGCAGCTGTCGAAGAATGTATAGCACCCGATGTGGAGGTACTCGTCGTACCCCGCTTGAGATTTCCGGTCGTTGAGGAAGCCGGCCGTGTCGTCCGTTAGCGTCCACAGACGAGGTTCGTCGATGTCGCGCGGGGGTCGCTCCAAACCGGCCGGAATGATTTTACCGTAGGAGGCAAAATCGACGAACTCGGGCTCGTGGAGCTCGGGGTCGTCGTTCAGCAGGTCGATAGGCTGCTCAGGGGCTGCCTTACAACCCTCTGTCGCAATGGTCGCGTCAGGGGAAATGGACTGATGTTGATTCGGAAGCACGGCTGGGCATGTTAAACATTCGAGCTGGGCTAGTAAGGCGGTGTTAGACGCATGAATCTGCTCAGCTAATCGGAGTTCGAGGGCCGAAACCGCGCTTTGAATCTGTTCGGAAGTACGCTGTTCGATTACAGAGGGGAGAGGGTCGACTCCGTGGGCGGAGGACGACGGCTCAGGATGCATGATGTTAGACGACGACTTGGAACGGGGGGAAGTGTCTCGTGTCTCGAGTGCGCATGAGGCGATGTAAAACTGACACCCTACTCGACTGCGAGAGTCGAGACTGCAATTGCGCGAGCCAGATGGGCGAGCGCAAAGCCGAGAGTGCCAGTGCTCGGGGGTTGCACCGGCTTAAGGGGCTGCCGCTAGCTAGTGCTGCTGGGGGCAGGGCATGGGGCGTTGCGCTAGGCGTTTCCTCAGTCCTCGAGAGTTACCTCGAGGACTGGGTGAGACGCGCCGCTTTTACAGTAGCGCTTTACCGTTCAGGTTTGCGTTCTGTCACATATGTAAGTAAGTTTTGCAAACCTCTAGATTTCAAACAATCTGACTATATATATACCCCCGTACTGCCCGAGCAACGGGCTCCCGCAGTACATCCACTACTGGCTAGGTAGTAGGGCCAAGACTCACCCGGAGTACAACGTACGGATGTGTCCTTTATCGTGCCCACCAGGGGGATCTCACAACAGTTGCAGGCGTTCAGCTCCAACATCTACGATGGTTTTGTTTGTTCTTCCTAAGTGGGCTAAGTTCAACGAGCTCACTCGGCACTAGAAACCAAGAATTGCCATCAAAGACACACCTTTTTACTCGCCAGTCGCTAGACGATCCGACCCACGTGGAGGTGGTTGCTCCAACTCCTTGGCATGCTTAACTGTGGTTAGTCCACACTTATTGTGCATTTTAAGATGCAAGTCCGACTACATGTCATGATGAGCCTACCTTAATACCACTACCGTCAAGCGTCCCGGAAGAGTCCATCGCTATACTAAGACAATTTCCTCCCGAAGTCACCGCCATTTTAACGGGCATCAATAAATCTTGGCCCCTAATTCGAACTTAGCTGTCTGTCAATAAATCATGATGGGGGACAACTATTTTCTGGATTAGTCGATTGTGCTACGAAATTGAAATTGAAGTTGAAATAGAAATTGATATTGTTTACAACATGTGCCGGCAAACTGGACCGACTGCTGTCTCTCGGGCCACTCCAATTTGCCTTTCAAGACTTATTAGCAAGTTGGGCCCGGGTCTCTTCGACCAGGTACACCTATCGACACACCTAGCTTCACTGTGTGTCGACGTTCCTCGGGAGTTAAAAAACTGTAAGCAATCGCAGTAATTGCCACAGTCCCCCGCCTAAGCGTAATAGCGTAATGATTTTGTAATCAAGAAAAACAGATCTAAAACTAAATCCACTTGTCGAGAAATGCAAAGCTAAACTGCTGCTCGACCTTCACGATGCTCGGCCCGCTCCCACCGAACCGGGGTGCCGACCGGCCGAGGCCGGTCGGCGTTCGGGAGGGACGCCGGGCCAGCCTTATCTAGCGCCCGCGTGACTTCGGTCTTGCCGAAGATAGGAGGGGAAAGGCTGGCAAAAAACCCCTCTTCGCGTGGTCGCTCGTCTACCCCGCCGCCCCATCCCGAAAGCCCCGCCAAGGTCGCCGCCGCATCCGCCGACGCGACGGTCCTCCTTGTCGAGGTCCCCCGTCACCTCGAGGGCAGGTGGGGAGGACCGAAACACACAAACTTAGAAAAAATGGGCGCTCCTGCCTCCGCACCTGAATTTTCCCCGCTCATTTCCCCGGATTTTTCTCTGTCTGGTACCCGGGTACCTGTCTGGTAGTCCGGCCTACGTCCGTACCCTCCCGCCTCTGATCGCGCGTCCACCTAGAAGACTTTGTTGAGGTTGGGGCCTCCGCGCTCACCCGGGCCCCCCCCGCAAGGGTCTCGTCTATCCGGTAGTGGGTATCGAGGAGGGGGGGGGGGGGGGGGGGGGGGGGTGAGGTCACCATAGCCGGATCCATCGGGCCGCGGGTGCACGGAAATTAGTCAAAACCCCTCCGTACGGGGTTTTCCGGCGGCGCCGACCCGGAGGGTCGTCGTCGCCAGATCTTGTCGCTCCTTCCGTCGCTACTAGCCTCCTTGCCGCCCATGCTTACTCCTCCCCCCGAGAGATGTATCATGTCGGGGTGGCGGCTTGCTAGTGAGCTCCCCTACCCTGGTGCTGCTCCCCAACTAGCTCGACGGCGGGTACGGACATTAATTTTAATTTCCAAAAAGCCCTCCGTACATGGATTTCCGGCGGCGGCTGATCCTAAGGATCGCCGCCGCCTCACGTAGCCGCTCCTCCGCCTGCGACCGGCCACCGACATGTGCCATGCCTTCCCCCCCCCCTTGGGAAGTGTCGACTAGCACAGGGTTGGTCGGCGTCTAGCGAGCGCCCTATCTTGGCGTTGCTTCCCGGCTGGCCATCACTAGGTCCAACACCCGCCTCCCACCGCTGATCCGGCCGTACCCTCCTCGTCATCAAACGCTCTTGAAGTATAGGTCCCACCCCCTCGAGGTAGGACTGTTCTTAGTAGTATCTGTATGCGGAAAAACATATCGGACGGGCTGAGCGGGAGATCTTGGCGCCGGTATTGCACAGAAACTATGTTTTCAAAAGCCCTCTATACATGGCTTTCCCGACAGCTGTTGATCCCGCGGATCGAGGTGTCGGCCTTCTTAGCCCCCTACCGTGCCAGGCCTGGCACGGCTACGGAGTTTCGAGCGCCCACCACGGGGAGGTGAGGGGATGCCGACGGGCCTGCGAGCGCAACCCCTTCCGGGGCCGCCGCCGCTGCGCCGCCGGCGGGCGCCATTGTGCTATGACTCTTGACTTTGTATCATAAGACTTCGTACGACGCTTTGCTCTATAGACTCGTAAATCTCAGACCAAGACTCCAGCTCGACTTGCCAATGGTCAACGTGTGACATCTTCACTCTGTGACATTACTTCTGAGTTTGCTCGTCACGAGTTTCTACGGACTTTCTACGTTCAACGTGACTTACGCGATGATGATATCGTACTTGGTTTACCATGGCTTGACGCGAACATGCTTCTTTACAATTTGGCACGACGCGTGCTTTTACACTAATGGATGGAACAACAATGGAGACGCAAATTGAGGAGCGGTGTAGTGAGTGCATCTTAATGTCATATCGCAATATTCAAAAACTCGTGCGCAAGACGCGCTACAACAGGGGACGTAATGCTAAATTTTACGTGATTAAAATCACACAAGCAACGAAATAGCCGGCGGAATTTCACGTCGGAGAGGTGTTAGTACTAGCATCCCGTTGCCTAGTGCTTATGTACAAGGTAGCAATTTGTCATCCTAGTACTTATTGTTATGCTATTAGCGGTACTCTATTCCCTACTAGTGGCGGTCGGCCGGCCTACCGGTGCGTTCGCCGGCCGCCATTTCTCTCTTCTCACTTCTCTAGTCACCCCACCCGGCCCCCTTGTGGGGCCGGCACGACCTGCGTGCAACTACCCGTTCCCGATTCCGACAGGTTATGGACCCTCCACCAAGTTACACTAGAGAAGAGCGTGTGTAAAGCGCTCGGCGCCACGCTAGTCCTACCTACTCCCCTGTAAAACAGAGTATAGCGTGTGTAAAGCGCTCGGCGCAACGCTAGTAGTTCATCGTCCAACCGACACCACGCTTCGCCTTCGAGCTAGTGGTCCGCGACTGTCCTACCATCTCCCACGTAAAAAGGAGAAGAGCGTATGTAAAGCGCCTGGAGCCACGCTCGTCCCACCAAGCTTTCAGTCTCACCTAGCCTTCAACCTACCGATGCTCTCGACCGGATCTAGTTGTTTAAAACCGAACCGCGAAAATTCGGCCCGTGCGTACTTTAATTAGTACTATTATTGCTTTTTCCCGAGGCAACGCCGCAACGCTCACCTAACTTAGCGGGGACCTTACCTTTCCCACGGCGAAAAGGGGGAGTCAACACGAGCAGCGCCCGTCTACGCTTTTGCGTGTCTACATGCTCCTAACAACCCTGTTGGCTTTGCTTCGTCCTCGCCGGTCGCTCTCATGCGTCGGCTAATTCGCCCGCGGACAGTTTTTCCCACTACATGTCAGAATAGTACATTACGCAGTGCATTTGGAACCGCTTCATATCGGCAACTCGCCGGTAGCAGCACGTTCTTGTGTGCGCATGTCGCTTCACCTACCCCACCTGAGACACACGCTACAAACACTACACCTTCGACCAAGATGGCACCTTCCTCGACGCAAGCTAGTACGACATCAAGACCTCGACTATATAAAGGGGGTATTTTAGCACTAGCATCCCATTACCTAGTGCTTATGTACAATGTAGCTATTTACAATGTAGCTATTTGTCATCCTAGTACTTATTGTTATGCTATTAGCGGTACTCTATTCCCTATTAGTGGCGGTCGGCCGGCCATGCCGTTTCGTTCGCCGGCCGCCATCTCTCTCTTCTCACTTCTCTAGTCACCACAGCCGGCCCCCTTGTGGGGCCGGCACGACCTACGTGTAACTACCCGTTCCCGATTCCGACAATAGGGACTAATTGTATAACAACGTGAAAACTTCCGGTCGACATTCTATGTTGACTTCCCATAGTTACTGCAGCTAATGGATTCGCCGCCTATAAGACGACAATGTGATCATCCAATCGACACATTTGGACCAATGAAACGTCAACGCCTCAACCGATTGTCACTTGCAGAGCACGTTGAGCTAAATCGACAGCTCAAAGATGCTATGGACGCTGGCTTGATTCGACCCAACCACAATGAATTCGGCTCGCCAATTCATTTTGTGCGTAAGGCTGATGACTCGCTACGAATATGTATTGACTGTCGTAGGCTTAACCGAGTTACGCGTAAGGCTGCTTACCCACGTCCGCGTGTGGACGACACACTCGATGAACTTCAAGACACGATATTTAACACTCATCTTGACCTCGCGTTTGGCTTTTGGCAAGTTCGGGTGCGTGAACAAGACGTCCACAAGACGGCATTTCATACACCTGGCGGGCTAATGGAATGGGTCGCCATGCAGTCTATATTGTCAACGCTTCGCCATGCTTGGAATTGATGCCGACTCGTACAACGTTGTTGTGTGGGTTACGTATCAATTCTATGGACCTTTGAGCAGTTGGTGGCTCAACCGTAAGCAGCATGCTACTATTCCATACTCTTTCGACACTTTGGTAGAAGAGATTCGTGAGACGTCCCTATTGCCGAATATTCGAGATCACGCAGTTAACGCCTTGCTCGGACTCGCGCAAGGCAATCTAAGTTACGCCAACGACACTCACTTGTTCAACGACTTTTGACGAAGGTCCCGTCAACCTCTTGGAGATGATCTTTGGTGCGTCAAGTCCATCAGTGGACTAACAAAAATATTACTTCAAACTCAGCAAGCCAAGTCTTATCGATCACAACAAAGGGGCTACACTTAACCCATTGTGGTGCTACAATATCTTTTCTGAATGACCTCGTCATTGATTCGCCACATTTGGGTCGTGCTAGACCAACAGCTACCCATTCGACAACCCCTTGAGGTGGACAACTCACTCGCATGCGACCTAATGACGATCGGTTGGTCGAGGCGTCTAAACGTTGGCAACGCGGTGAGGGCACATGGTGTGGTCGAAGACGTGGTCGTGGAAACAAACGATCGTGAAGGTCGTGGTGGAGGCCGTGGTCGACCTTCTATAAACATTGGCCGAATTGACGTCACTGCCATTGCTGGAGCTTTTAACTCCGCATGAGCATAAACGTCATCAAGAGGAGGGGCTCTGCTTCAAGTGCCGCAAGAATAGGCATCGTATGTTATGGTGCCCGGAGCTCAAAGGCAAAGAGGCGGTAGGCACTCCATCGAAGCAGAAATGATGGCGGCAAGGCTACTCTTCCGACAAACTGGAGCACGTGGCTACATCTACTGGTCGTCCTAAAACATTGCTAGCGACAGAGGTCGTCGAGACCCGTTCGACACCTCCATCGACTACCGTCGCAACACTTGCAACGCTCGTAATAGGTCGTCGTCGTCACGACAAGCAGAGAGGGAGTCGTGAACCTTTAACCAAACGTTTTATTGATTGCAGACCGGTTTACACTAATTTCGAACCTTTGCACGCACGCATTAACTTAACTTTGGAGGGCTGTGCTGATGATGAGGGTCTTAACTTTCACGGTGACTTACCTCACTCTTCGCCGAGTGATTAAATCATGGAAAGAGACTTGAGTGGAGAGCTCGTGTTCGTCAACCCACCTTGGGAGTTAGCGGAACAAATTTGTTGTCATTTCGAGAGTTGTAGCCGTACAACTTCGACATCTACGATGGCTGCCTTTGTTCTTTCTAAGTGGGCTGAGTTCAACGAGCTCACTCGGCATTGGAAACTCTACCAAGAATTCCTAGCGAGTACACAACTATTCACTCGCCCGTCGTTGGACGAACCAACCCAATAGGAAGTGGTTGCTGCAACTCCACTTGGCATGTTCCACTGTGGTTAGTCGACGACGCTCATTGCGCTTTTCATGATCCAACTTCAACGACAGTTTCTGATGAACCTACCTCAATACCACTACCGTCAAATTCCCCGGAAGAGTCCATCGCTACACTAAGACAGTCTTCCCCGAAGCTACCACCATGTTAACGGACCTCATTGAAGCTCGGCCGTTGATTCGAATTGAGCCTACTGTAAAATCTCTCAATGGCGGACAACTTACTTTTGGATTAGTCGATTGTGCTGCGACTCTAGACTTTGTATCGGAAGACTTCGTGCGACGCTTTGCTCTACAGATTCGTAAGCGTTTGACTAAGACTCTACTTCGACTTGCCAATGGTCAACGTGTGATGTCTTCTACAGTCTGTGACATCACTTTTGAGCTAGCCCGTCATGAGTTTTAACGAACTTTTTACGTCCTACTTGATTAACGCGATGCTGACATGGTACTCGGTTTACCATGGCTTGACAATGAACAAGCTTCTTTACAGTTCGGCACGCCCCGTTTTTTACGTTGATGGACGGCACAACAATGGACACGCCAGTTGAGGAGCCTTTTAATGTCTTGAGTACCTTTTAATGTCATTTCGCAAGATTCAGATATTCATGCGCAAGACGCGCCGCAGCATGGGACGTAACGCTGGATTTACGTGATTAACATCACACCGGCAACAAAACAGCCGGTAGAACTTCACGTTGGAGAGGAACTTTCAGCAGAACAACGTGAAAACTTCCGGTCGTTACTCTACGATGACTTCCCGGAATTATTGCAGCCGGTGGATTCGCAGCCAATAAGTCGACAATGCGAGCATACATTTGATACAATTGGTCCGATGAAGCATCAACGCCTAAACATATATATATTGTCACCAATAGAGCGCGTTGAGCTAAATCAAAAGCTCAGAGACTCGATGGAGGTTGGTCTGATACGCCCCATTCACACTGAACTTGGCTTGCCGATTCTTTGTGCGTAAGGCTGATGGCTCGCTACGACCGTGCATGGACTACCGCGAAATTAACGAGGTTACGCGTAAGGACGCTGACGCACTTCCGCGTGTGGACGACACACTCTATGCACTTAAGGACGCGAATTTTTGCACGAATCTCGACCTCGCGTCTGGTTTTTGGCAAGTTCGAGTACGTTACCAAGACGTCCACAAGACTGCGTTTTAGACACCTGATGGCATGATGGAATGGGTCGCCATGCTACCGACCACTCGGTCATTCACCTCGTTATCCCGGCCCCTTTCTCCCTCATCGCTAGTTCCCCCTCGCCCGACACACCCTCCCACAAACCACACTCCACCCGCAAATACACATTCACACTCCCCCACACACAACCCCACATACCAGTATACCAACACAGCACACCCGACCTCATCAACCAAACCGCCTCCATACATGCCGCCATTCTCAACACATCTTCATCCACTGCCTCCACTGATGACCTAGACACTCTCGCATCAAAATTCACTACCCTCCTCTCCAACCACATGGACCACGCAACCGTCGTCTGGCCCCTCCTCCCCCCCAAGAGACCTCGAAAGCCAAACGCATCTCCAAACACCTCCGACGCTGCAGCACTAACCGCGGTCCCCTTCCCCTCGCTCAATCTCTCCTAAATACACCCGAATATATAAGCCCACACACCATCAAACGTAAGTGCCAAGAGCGCATTCGCCACCTCATCCACACCGCCACCACGGATAACTTGAAAAAAGTTAAATCTCGCGCCAATAGCGCCTATGACATCAACCCGAAATCATACCACCGCCTCCTCAAGATTAAAGTTACCTCCCCCCCCATAGCAGTGCCACTTCGACCCTTCATAAAATTACTCGGCCCGACGCCATAACTATATCCACTCCCAGCGACGTTATCGCCGCAGTCCACTCACACTTCGACAACGAACTTACCCGCGCCATCCCACCAGAGCTTCCCATCCCTTCGTGGGAACAGCCCGACAATCCCGACTCATTCGTCATCGATCCAGAGGGAACTTCTCCCTCACACTCGCCGACATGATAACCCGTGCAACATTCGACTAAACGATTAACTCGCTAGGCATTGGCAAGGCCCCCGGCCCATACGGTATCCTTAAGGAAATCATAAAGTTCCTTCCCCCCGCAACCCGCTCCGCCCTCCTCTCCCTCCTCGCCCACAAGGCCTATACTCCCCCCGAATGGTGCCACAGCACCACCTGCCTACTTCAAAAAAGGGTAATTCAACCCTCCTCGAAAACTACCGCCCCATCCCCCTCATGAACAACCTCCTAAAACTATGGACCGCACTTATCAAAGATGCAGGCCCGAAATATGCAGAATCCCACGGCATCCTAAGTGGCCAACATGATGGCTTCCGCCACCAACGCAGCATCCACGACGCCCTCTCCTCCATCACCATGATGATGGAGGACGCAAAATTCCACGACAAGTTATGTACGCGGACTTCAAAGGCGCCTTCAACGCCGCCGACCACCGCATCATGTTCAAACACATGCGCCAACTCAGTATGCCCTCCACCTTTGTAAACACTTGTGAACGACTCTACGGAGTCTCCACCACAGCCTATATCACCCCATACGGCTCCACCCCCTCCATCGACATCAAGCGAGGAACCATCCAGGGCGACACCCTCCCCCCCTTCCTCTTCCCACCCTTTCTCGAACCATTCCTCCGCTAGCTCACAGTAGGTAGCCGGGGCTACTACCCCGGCGCCCCCACCACTAACGGAGACCTCACTGAACCCACGGCGACCTACTACGGACACGGTTTCGCCGACGACCTCAGCCTCGTAACGGGCTCACCCACCAACATGACCATCCAGCTCCAAAAGCTCTCACTCTTCAGCGCCTACACAGGTATGACCGTCAATGTAAAAAAATGCTGCATTACTGGCGCTCTTTGGCGCTACGGCAACGCCCTCTCCCTCGCTAACCCCAAACTCCTTGCATCACGCCTATGAAACCACTTCGTCGCCATCAACTCACACACCTCCCCCATCCCCTCCATCGGCCCCTCGGACACCTACCGAGTCCTCGGGGTTGGACTCAACACCTCACTCACCTTCACCAAACACTGGCACGAACTCAGGAGCACAACCACCTCCTTCATTAATGCCCTCTCCACCTCCCTTCTAACACAATCCCACTGAAACCGAGTCATCCGCGGCCTCCTCATCGGTAAGCGCTTCACCCTCCACCTCGGCCTCTGCAACGATTCAGAGCTCGAGATCCTTGACGGCCAAATCTGCCGGGCACTCCGCTCCGCCGTCTCCTCGGTACGCAACCTCCCCCGCACAGCCCTTCACCGCCCCACATCCGACCTCGGCTACGGCCTCCCCTCCCTCAAAGCCCACGCCGCACAACTCACAGTATGTCACCTACACAACATCATGAACACCCCCCGCTAAAGAGGTCACATGGCCAGAGACAATAACACCACACCATTTCCACCACACACAACCATTGGCCCACAGAGTCTATCACACCACGCAACACGTCCCCACCCACACTCAGGTGCCGAGTCCGGGCCCAACGCGACGCATGCACGATGTTTCACCTTATCCCTCTCCTCTCCCTCACCAACCCCATCGCCACCACACTCCGCGCCCACTTCACCAGCCAAGACAACACCCTCCTCGCCTCACTCCGAGACATATCACCGACCCACACACTTACAAGCATGCATACTCCGACTTCACACCCCGCCGAACACACACATCCCTCCTTCCCCGCCTCACCCCCCTCGGGAAAAACAACATTACCACCTGGCCACAAATCCTGCTCCGCGACTCCAACTCCTTCATCCTCCTCAAATCAAGCAAATCCGTATCCACCCTCGAAGGGGCCGCCGACTCACTCTCCGTCCCCATCCGCCTCCTCGCAGCGGTCCTCACCGAACCCCTTGACACCATATACAACCGCATGCCCACCGCACACCTCACCACCAAGTATGCCTCTCCCCCCACCACCATCCACCCCTCTTGGATTCCTCTCTCAACCCCCCACTTCCCCCGCTCCCCCATAGCCCTCTCCCCCGGCGTCTGAACTCCTCGCACCAACACCACCCCTTCCTTGGTCCCCACCACACATATCGATGCGGAATACTTCTCCCCCTCGGACCACCACTACCCTCCCTGCGACGTCACACGCATCATTTCCAAACACAAAGACACTGAATACGGACATACACAATACATGGTTGAGTGGGCCCCGGAACAACGCACGGAGTGGGATATCCAACTACAATTGGACAACGGCTTCCGCCTCATCTCCTCTACCCCCACCACGGTATGTCATCCCACCCCTCCCCCACCCTATGCTCTCTTTGCCACTAACCTCTCCACCCAAACCCCACTTCCACCTGCAGCACGTGCCCGCACTTTGCCGTCCACTCCCACCTGCCGCCCCGCACATGGCCTCGTCACGTGGCAATGCGACTAGTGCGAACGCGGCCAGAAGCACGACCTGACACGCATGCACGAAGTCCAATGGGCTCCTTGCCTCCATCTCCATGACACCATCAGTGAGACCCCCTGGGGCCCCACTGCCCTCGCTGCCCTCAAGTCCGGCTTCGTTTCAACCACAACACCCATCGTACCCGACCCATAACCTACCCCATGGACGCATCCCCTTATCACATTCAACCACGACCCTATCAATCCAAAGCCTGACATGCGCCCTTCCGGCATATTCACAATTCACACCCACCCCACCCTCCATGACACAATCATCCTCTACACCCCCGACGGCCAAGCGGTCACATCTCTCTCCGGCCCCCGCATCCGACACCTCTACCACGTCTTCCGCCCTGACCTCACACACCGCACGTTTGAGGAAGAGGTTTTTCACCTCATCACACGACTAGGCTCCCGCTCAGAAATTCGCTCACCCACATACGCCACCAACACACGCAACAGATGGGCCACTCGAGAGGACCTACTCACAGCACTCCGCAGCACATTCCACACCCAAACGGAACTCTTCTCATACCCCCTCAACAAATCACTACATTCACACACTTACCACTCACTCTACCCCAAAGACATAGTCTTCTCATCCAGCGGCAGCAACGCACCGCGCACATGGCACGGCACAAACATCACCAACCCGGAATACGACCACGAATGTATGCGCCGTGCCATGGAACACGCAGTCACTAGCGCCCACTCCACATCCTAACACTCCCCCAGCGCCACAATCCTCATACTCCCCCGATGGGAACAAACACCATATCGCCACTCCAAATACATCAACTCACCATACACCCATCACCATTATACCCTTCCCAACGACGAAAACACCTCCCTAACCCCAGACCAATACACAGGCACCCCCACCCCCACACCATTCGGTACACGTTGGATGGTCAACATGTACCTCGTCGCCAACCCCCTCGCACTCTCGGCCTTGCCCTCACATACAGCCATGACCGTCCTCCACAGCACACTCGAATCCATTCACAATACACACCTTCCCAACCCCTCCATCACCGCTCCACCTCCGCACCTCTTTGACACCTCCTCACCACACTCCGCAGGCATATACCACCTCCCCCCTAACCCCACCCACCCCATCACTTACCCCCCCCCATGTGCGCCCGACACTATCATTCTCCCCACAATTGGAGAACTTGCTTGGAATTGGCAGGACTTCATATTCATTGACGGCTTCAAGACGGGAGGCCCCTCCCCCTTTGAGGCGGCCGCCACTCACCCCGCCTCGGATACACGCGTCAAATTTCTGGTGACCTCCACCCCCCCTCTCATACCATCAATCGCGCGGAACTCGCGGTCATCGATATCGGTCTTCAACTCGGCCATACCCACATCCTTACATACAGTGCGTGCTCACTCCACTTGACAAAATCAAAGCCCACAACCACTCACTAGGCAACGACCTAGCAAACCCACTTGCTAACCAAGTTGCGGACGGACACTCACCCGACACTACATACACCACGGTTTAATACGAGTCGATAGCCCACTTGACCATGCCATACACATTCTTACCCCAAACCCTAGGGGAACCCATACCCTACAGATACGCCAACCTCAAATCCCATGCACACACATTCAGCACAAAACACACACACACACACACACACACACACACACACACACACACACACACACACACACACACCTCTCATACACTACTAAACACGGTGCCCTCCTCGCTTGTGCCGCGGAGGACGGAGCCGATTTCATATTCGACAGCAAACACACAACACTCACCAACATCCAGTTTACTCACAAGCAAGAAGTCTCATGGGTTGTGATGCACAGCACCCGCCTCCTCACCCACAACCCAACCCTGCGTCGCCCCATGTTATACATGGCCACATAACAACATTGACACATGCCCGGTAACTGCCCTAAAATTGAAATTGTTAACATCAATACCAGAATAAAGCGGTTGTTGTCTGTGGGCCCTCCCTTGTTATGCCTATTATAGGACTGTTTGGACACGGGCTAGACCGTGAACCACTAATTTCGACCCCTCCATTGCATGTAGCGATACCGTCTAAAATATACACGTAAACATGTATTAATAATTTTTCAGATCTATACGTGTTTTTTTGGATACAATATGAAATAAAATGTGTCGCTAGTCTCCACGATACGCGGCCTTCTCTAGCCGCGGCGGCGACTCTGATTAACTAGGGTTGTCAGCTTGTGACCGTTGCTCTTGTGCGACTCCGGTCGTGCCGGAGCTAGGGGGGAAAGGCAAGTGAAAAGCCCCCTCGTCGACGGCCCCGTCTCGATCCGTGCACCTCCCCGCCCGAGAAAGTAGTTGCTCCTCCCGTCGCAACTCGCCACCTAGGCGAGTCTTCTCTCCTCATTCGGGGGTTAGGAAGAGAGGAAAACTAGGCTGCAGACGGTGTCCGGCTGGCTCTCCTGCCCCCTACCTGATATTCTCATGTCCCTTGTCCTTGTTCCGTCTGTTTCTAGCACGTGTCTGATCGCGTTGTGGCCGTCCGGACCCTCCCCCGGTGGTTTACGTTATTTGGGGGCCGCCTTTATGAGCATTGTGCCGTTACGACAACCCTAGGCACACTGCTTGACGCAGCCTGTCGATAATAGGGTACCGACTAGGGGAGGGGTGAGTCGGACACATGGATCGAGTCGCCGCGCCACAAAAAGATGATGGGTACGGGAATATTTTCCAAAAGCCCCCCGTACCGGGTTTTTCCATCGGCGGGTGATCCTAAGGACCTCCGCCGCTAGACCGTGTCGCTCCTCCGACTGCGCCCCCCCTCCATCCTGTAGAGCCATGAGTATCGCCCCATGGGGAGACATATAAGCTCACAAGGCTTTCGGCTACTAGCGAGCGCCTTACCTTGGTGCTGCTTCCCGGTTGTCCGCCGCCAACTTCAACACCCTCCTCCCACCGCTGATCCGTCCGTATCCTTCTTCGCAAAAAAATGTTTTGTAGACACCGCCCCCGCCTAGACGGGAGAGTATGTGTGAGTATTCAGTCGCGGAAAAACATATCGTACTTGCCGAGCGGGAGATCCATCTGATGGTGTAGGGATATTATATTTTCCCAAAACCCTCCGTGCATGGCTTCCCGACAGCAGCTAATCCCGCGGATCGCAGCTGCCGGTAACTCGTTCAGCCCCCTACCGTGCCAAGCCTAGCACGCCTACGGGGTTACCAACGCCCACCGCGTGGAGGTAAAGGTAGGTGCCGACGGGCATGAGAGCGAACCCCCCTCCGGGGCCGCCGCCGCCGCGCCGCCGGCGGGCGCCTGTAACTGCCCTGCCATTTCCGGCTTGAGACAAGACCGCCACAACAGCGCGCTACAACTCCTCCTCTACCTCTTGGAACGCCACAACGGAGGCCGATGGGAGACCATCACCGCCGACTTTGGTAATAATCCCATAGAATCATTCGCATCCCCCACACCCACCCATACCCCCCTTGACTTCCACCCCCTCACCCTACCCACATGCCTACCCGCCTTGTTGATGTAGACGAAGGCCTCTCGCCCCGTCGCCCGACTCCCTAACTGCCAGCCTCCCCACCGAGATTCTTCCCCCCGCGCTGAGGCCCCCGGCACACAAACCCGACTCTATCCGACTCCTCGAACCTCGTTACGTCAGTCACACAAACGGTCGCCGCCGATACTCCTCGATTACAAAAAATTCAGATAGGGGAATGGAAGTACTCCATGGACCACCACCTCTCCCACACAGCTCAACTGATTCGCGACAAATACACCCCCCTCGCCGATGCCATCCGCCGGCACTGGCCATGTACATTATTGAAATTGAAATTGTTTACAACATGTACCGTATGCGCCGGTTTTACACCAAAAGCCGTATGCGCCGGGTGCTGTCTCAGGGCCCTCCCAACTATGCCATACATGGAACTTACAAGTCAGGGCTAGACCGTTAACCACCTAAATCCAACCTCTCCAGGGATGTTCGGGGGTTTTACTCTCCCCGGGGAGTTGTGCAAGAAGAGGCGAGGGCGGTGTGCATTTAGGGGCGTGCGAAGGTGCAATGTGCGGAGGCGCGGCAGGAGGTCGTGCGGGATTTGATGCGGTATATGAGTAGGAGATGGTGCAGCCATGTACATTAGTCGAAATCTTTCCCATCGTCATGGGCCGCACAGGAACACCGCAGTCATCCACCATTACGAGCCTCACCTCCCTTCTCACCCACCCCACTGACCCTCCACACAAACTCATATCAAAAACACGACTCGACACATCACGCATCCTCACACAACTCTACTAGCACACTAAACCCAAAAACCCGTCTCCACCTCATATACCGCATCAAATCTCGCACAACCACTCGTCGCGCCTCTGCACATTGCACCCACGCACGCCCCTAATTGTACGTTGCCACCACTACGCACGTCACACTCCCGGGGGGGGGGGGAGTAAAACCCCCCTACACACCCTTTAGAGAGGTTGGATTTTGGCAGATAGCGGTCTAGCCCTAACTTGTAAGTTTCCTGAATTACATAGTTGGGAGGGCCCATAGACATCAACCGCTTCCATCCGGTACATGTTGTAAACAATTTCGATTTCAATTTGGGTGTAGAAATTCGCGTACTTCAACTCATCGAGGGTGTCATCCACACGCGGAAGTGGGTAGGCGTCCTTACGCGTAACTTCGCGAAGTCCACGATAGTCAATGCAGAGTCGCAATGAGCCATTAGCCTTACGCACAAAAATAATTGGTGAGCCGAACGCACTATGGGTTGGGCGTATCAAGCTAGCGTCCATTGCGTCTTTGAGATGTCGATTAAGTTTAGCGCGCTTTGCATGTGACAGTTGGTTGAGACGTTGGCGCTTCATAGTTCCAGTAGTCTGAATTGGATAATCCCACTGTCGACTTACATGCGACGATTCCATTGGTTGCAATAACTTTCAGGAAGTCTTCGCAAATTGACCACCGGAAGTTTTCACGTTGTTATGTGGTAAACTCCTCTCTAGTGTGACATTTTGCTAGTTGTTTTGCTACTGGCGTGACATTAATGACATAAAATTCAACATTATGTCCTCTGCTTCGGTGCGTCTTGCGCACGAGCTTCTGAACCTTGCTTGATGACATTTACACTTGATTTTGATACGCTTCTGAACCTTGCCTGATGAGAGATACGCTTGATTTACGCTTGAGCTTCTGAAACTTGCTTGATGACAATAAGCATTCTTGTCTGCGATCCTTTATCTGAGTGTTCAATGATGTGCCGTCCATAAGGGTGATTACATGCGTCGTGCCGAAGTGTAAAGAGGCTTACTGCTCCTCGTCCATCCATGGTAAACCGAGTACCAGATCAAGAGCGCGTAAATCACATAAGGCGTATAAAGTCCGTTGAAAATCATGACGGGCTAGCTCGAATGTGATGTCATAGACTGTCAAAGACGTCACACGTCCGTTGGCTAGTCAAGCTCGTGTCTTCACCTTGGACTTGCGAGTCGGCAAAGAATAGCGTCGTACGAAGTCCTCTGACACAAAGTCAAGTGTCGCAACGCAGTTGACAAATCCGGAAATTAGCTATCCGCCATCATGAGTTTTCACGTTCACCTGAGTTCGAATGAATGGGCGACCTTCGATGATGTCAGCTAGCATGGCGATAGCGTCCGAAGAAAATTATAGTAGCATAGCGATGGAAGTTGTATGCTCGTTTGGTGGTGCATCTACCTCGGTAGGTAGATCAAGAATTGTAGTCGGGGCTAAATCGTAAAATCCACAATTAGCGTCGACTATCCAAAGTTGAACATGTCATGGAGGAGGGGCAACAACCGCCTTCGGAGTCGGGTCTCTAATCTACTAGAGAGTAAATAATTGCGTCCTAGCAGGGAACTCTTGGTACGGTTTCCCTTTTTGAGTGAGGTTTTGGACTTAGCCCACTTCGGAAGAACAAACACATCCATCGTAGAAGCATGAGATGCACGCCGACAACCCTCGAAGTGGCATGCCATGTGTTATGCTAACTCTCAGGGTGGATTAAAGAACACACGCTCTCCACTCAAGTCTCTCTCCATAACGGAATCACTTGGCGAACGGTGACGCAAGTCACCATGTGAGCTGAGACCTTCATCGTATGCGCAACCTTCCAACGTGAAGTCAAATCGTGCGTGCATAGGGTCGACAACCGAGTCAACCAACTTCCAATCAATCGAACGTGTGGTTGCAAAAGGTCTATGAATATTTCTTTTCTTGTTGCGACGACGACGACGATCTACTGACTTAGTTGGTGTCGCGATTGAAGTCGATGGAGGTGACGAAGTTGTAACTTGCACCGTTGTCGCTAATAGTGTCTCAGGACGAGAAGTATATGTAGCTAGCTCCTCTAGTTCGTCCGCAAAGCAAGCATGCCACATAATTTTTTCTTACTAGGTGTGTCGACCGGCTCCTTGCCTTTCATCTTCCGACCGGGCATTGGAAGACACGGTGTTTCTTCTTGTGGCACTTGCATCACAGTCCCTCCTCTTGGTGTATGTTGCGCTCATAAGGTATAAGAGCTCTAGCGATGGAGTAAAAATGAATTCGGCCAATGTTCAAAGAAGATCGGTCACGACCTCCACGATTGCCACTACAACCACGACCTCGAGCAAAGCGAGATCCTTCGCCTTGACGAAGTGGTTTTGTGACCTTGATCTCCGGACTCTCAAAAAACGTTTCGTAGTAATTCGAGTAGCTCCAGGGTTGTCAATCGAGGGTTGTGCTGTCCTAGCACGGCCTAGATGTGGCGAGTCGGTCACGAGGTCGTTCAAAAAACTCTGTAACTCCACCATGGGCATGTTGTAACCCTTTTGTTGTGAGGGGTGAGACTAAGCTTGAGTTTGTAGTTGGGAATTCGCCACTCCATTGATGAAGCGAACATCACACTCCGTAAAGTCATTTATAAGAGGCTGTCGAGACCTCCGTAAAAAGTCGTTGAACAACTGAGTGTAGATGGCGTCATTAAGGGAGGCAGCCTTGCGCAAGTCCAAGAAGGGCGTTGATGTACAATGTCCTCTCCGATGGCGGGTAACCCGCGCAGGACGTTGCCGGACGGCGAGAGAAACCTTTCGGCGCCAGGAGGCCAATGACTTGCCCACATAAATCCCTTTTGAGGCGGCCGCCTGTCTCGCCAACTCTATCGAAGAGGCCGTGGCGTGGCCGCCGAGAGTACCATATTCAGAAACCGCAAAGGGTATGAAGCAGATGTCCGGGCGACTTTTCGCCTCCTTAAGAGTACTTCTCGGACTTGGTAATTTCAACACGCCGTAGAGCGACTTCGGTAGATTGGGGGCTAGAAACGCCGAACAAAACGGAAACCACGGCATCAAGAACAAGTTTTGAGCCTCGGATGCCGTGATAGTGCAAGAAACCCACATCCGCGGGGACGCCGTCGCTGGCGTTGGGGAGTTGAACTAATATCGTGGGATCCGTGAGAACCTCGACGCCAACCCCGAGTGCGCCACGAACCTCGGAGATGATGTTAGCATGGGCCATCACTCACTAGGAGTGAGCGGTGTGAACCGAAGCATCTCCGCCGCATCGAGCCAAGTGGTCGGCAAATGCAGTGGCCCACGCATCATCCGACATGTCAACACATTCTTTTGAAATGATTATTATGAATAAATAAGAAGATCACAAACCTATCGTCTCAACAAATTTGTGAAGTGATGATAGTAATCACTTTGTCTTTATCGCTAATATCACTATGGACCACCATCCATTGATTGTTGGTAATACTGCTAAATTATATAGATTAGAATAACACGGTGCAAGATTGGCAAGCGTTTGCATGACGCTTCGCAAGTCTAACCGCCCGTGCTAGTTTTTAAAGGCGTTATCTTAGTAAATTCAATCCCTATATATGACGCTTCGCACGCAGCGTCAGTCCACCTTCTGCCTTTCATTGCTCGAGCACAGTTCTCGCAAACCCACCCTCCTTGATTCCCTCTTTATGCGCGTACATGGCCTCTTTGGCCCTATCAGCCAATCCATGTAAGAGATCTATACTTTTGGCATACCGGATCCCCCAAGTGCTTTGTAAAAAAGGATTAACACAAATAAGAAATTCTTACACGAAAAAGCAGTGGAGGCCACCATGCAAAAAGAAGAAAAGTGGGAAAAACCTAAGCTCGAGGAACAAGAAGGCATGCCACACCGTCTGCACTGCCCTCGTGAAAAGCGTCGCGGAGATAGGAACCCAGAGTGCCGTGAAGAGCAGCAAAAAAATGTTGCATGAATTCAAGTCGCACATCCCCCCAAAAACGCCGAAAAGGAACAAAAGTATCCCGACGAACGAAATGTTGCATACGGACAAAACTGTCACAGCGCAAGGAGCGAGAACCAGCAGTATCCATGCCAATCGGGAAGCGACAAGCAACTACCAAAATAGACAAGCAATCTACCTAGACAGCCGCCATCGGCGCCAACCGGCCCCCATCCTCCATGGCGAAGGGATAGTAGTAATGGATCGACTGAACCGAAGGCGTGCCAAGCAAAGTAGAGGTGCGGAGGTCCGCATCAAATTTGCCATGCTGAGCTCCCAATGCAAGGCTGCCATGAAGTGGGAGACGAGCACCTATACGAGAGGGCATTGGTGTTCGTGCGAGCACTTATAACCGTCACATCAACAACAATATGACGGTGCGGAGCCTTGAAGTCTAACCACATCCCCATGGCAATCTCACATCCCCATGGCAATCTCCATGGCCATCTCGAGAAGCTCCCGACCGAATACGGCGGACCTCCAACCGCAAGTTTCGCCCCTTAGTAGCCCCCGCTTCAAGCATGAGCTCTTCAAGCACGTGGACAATCCGGTCGTGGAGTTGAATGGTATACCAAGAGCACGGGCACCGGAGATATGGTCTATGAGCATAGCAGACGTTGAGCGCTCACCCGACATAGAGGTGCCCGATACCGTCGACGAAGATCAAGACCCGCGAGACTCTGAAGAAGCCTCATTGCACCGAGGGCACATTCGAACATGAGAGGCGCGCTCCGCAGTCAAGCCAAGCACCCGGTGAGCTGCCATCGTATAGCAGTCGGATGGCACCTTGAAACTGGACTCATGTGAAGCTAAAAAGAGAGTCAAAGCCCCGCGACCCGTACCCGAAATCACCCTCATATAGTCCGGTGGGGAAGGTTTGCAAAACGCCAAGAGGTCAAGGTAGGCCGAGGCACGAAGAATACGCGAAATTCCCCGTTGAATGTGGCCCCCGGAATCTCCCAAGCGAGTGAGAGCATCGGGAGTCGGAAGTTGTAGGCAAGTCAATTGGGTAGCGGGCGCCACTGCATTGTTGACCGGAGATACCACCAACTCGACATCGGGCCCATCATAATCGGAGGGGTCTTGGTTTACTGTGCTAGTCAACACCACGAGATCCGATTCCGAAAACCCGCCCATAGTGGAGATCGAATCATACGAATTGCGCGATTGGACCGCCCACGGTAAAGTAGAAGTGGCAACATTTATTAGTTCCTGTCGGATGAGACCGTACAAAGGACCTAGCCACTCAGACTCGTAATCAATAATCAGCTTGGCGAGGGTCGCAATGAATGAAGCATAGTGAGCAGGTACGGCGTCGAGACCAAGGGACGGTACATTAAGCCCCCCAAGCTCCGCAGGGAGGGAGAATTGGCGCTTAGCACAGTTCAATTGATCGAGTGTTTGTACGTCCTTAAAAACGCCCAAGATTCGGTAAACAGTTGTACAAACGGCCCTATCTGCAATAGCAAAGTACGGTCGGCAAATATCAGGGGGGAGGGTGCGAAGCAAGAATCCATAGCGGAAGTTGTAGGCAAGTCAATTGGGTAGCGGGCGCCACGGCATTGTTGACCGGAGATACCACCAACTCGACATCGGCCCCATCATAATCGGAGAGGTCTTGGTTTAGTGTGTTAGTCAACACCACGAGATCCGATTCCGAAAACCCGCCCATAGTGGAGATCGAATCACACGAATTGCGCAATTGGACCGCCCACGGTAAAGTAAAAGTGGCAACATTCATTAGTTCTTGTCGGATGAGACCGTACAAAGGACCTAGCCACTCAGACTCGTAATCAATAATCAGATCGGCGAGGGTCGCAATGAATGAAGCATAGTGAGCAGGTACGGCGTCGAGCTCAAGGGACGGTACATTAAGCCCCCTAAGCTCCGCAGGGAAGGAGAATTGGCGCTTAGCACAATTCAGTTGATCGAGTGTTTGTACGTCCTTAAAAACGCCCAAGATTCGGTAAACAGTTGTACAAACGGCCCTATCTGCAATAGCAAAATACGGTCGGCAAATATCAGGGGGGAGGGTGCGGAGCAAGAATCCATAGCGGTGTACCGCACACGTGATCATCAAGCGGAAAGTGGTGTGTGTCCTCCCGAAGTCCGACATAGCAAAGCAAACGATATTGTCCAAGAGGAGTTGATGAGCTTCCACGGTGTCTTGCAACCAAGAATGAACATAGTTCTTACTATGAGATGTTGGAGGGCCATTTGCCATCGAGAAGTCCATTGCCAAAGGAATTCCAAGGTTACTAGTACCCGTAACAACGGGGGGCATCGCCCGTATCACCTCAACAAGTTCATGGGCAGTATCCAGAGGTGCCATGCACGAGGATTTGACTGGTTGACATTCAAGCAGACTTTCCCCAATTCCTCCGTAGCCACCGTAATCACAGTCAAGACGAAAAGCGTTTCGATAAAATACTTTCCATCGTCTGAAAAGGCTTGGATCGCCGCTGAATCCTTGCACCGTTCCCCAATGCTCCGGAGGGGGGTGCTGATCGCCAAGTTGAGCAAAAGCGGGCCAAGAGGATCTCCTTGTCGGACACCCGTCCGAGACTGAAACGTGCCGTACAGAAACGAAGCATCGTTGGGGTCGAAATAATACACCGTGGAGTCCCGTGAATATATCATCTTAACCAACGGGAGAATGGGATGCAAGTTAGGGTTATTGTACATGTGTTGGTTAGGGTTCTTGGCGGGAAATGGTGTTGAAGGCGTTCTCCATGTCCAAGCTTAATAGGCTGCAATCAAGAATAGCTTGTAGGCCAATACGAGTGGTATGAATGGCTCGCTCGATACCAACTTTGGTGAAAACCGATCTTTGTACATGGCCTAGGTGGTCGGCCGCAACAATCGCTATCCGCGCAATGGCGTGACAATGAGCTAACCGCGATAGCACGCTGCCGGTATCAAGCAGCCGAACTTCAAGAGCTTTACCCCGAAGGCGAGTGGCGACACGGTCGACACTTCTGTGCTTGTGAAGAGCCCACCCGGTCACACTCGATAGAAAGTCGGCCGCAGCCTCGGGAATGTTTCCCGCCGAGTAGCGGTAATCCCACTTACGCCATGCCGGAAAATTCAATTCGCGGACATGCTCCCATCGCCATCCATCAACGTGGGGGGCGGACAAGCGAGGTGCTTTTCTCAAGACAAGGAGCATAGACTCCTCCCATCCTTTGAGGCTGGCACGGTCATCTAGATAAGTTAGTGGTGGGCGAGCCGGGGGGGGCAAGGGATCGGGGAGAGCACACTCTGGCTGGGGAGTACCCAACGGAAGATGCAACCGCTAAATAGAAGCCAAAGCCGCGTTCGCGGCCTCCACCATTCCAAAGTCGGCTCCGTCCAAGGCCATACGGGCCCGTTGCAGCTGGCCAACTTCCACTAGCTCACGGGCCCGACGGAAGGTAGCACGGCGTCGGAGGTTACCTTCAAATGGGTGAGTCGGTGAATGGTGCTGTGAGTCGGTGGGTGGTGAGTCGACGACGAGAGCCCCCCCACCCCGGCCCCGACCGCCGGAGCGTCTAGACACATAAGCCCCCGGGCACGCACGGGCACGCTCACCTCCATCTCGAATATCACGTAGAAGGGTGTCAATACCCGTGAGTCCGTCCTCGCCGGACGTAGTGAACCAAAGACGGACTCAACTTTGGACAAGGGAGCGGATGCGAGCACCGGCCGCCGCCGGAAACGGTCGGAGGAGGAGGCCGCCAAAGAGGTGAATTGCCAAAAAAGCTGTAGCGGCACGAGAGTCCGTTGAGAGGAGAGAGGTCGCATATTCGAGGGTGTCTTGTAGAGCAGAACAACCCCCCCGGAGCTGTCGTCTCTCGCATACATTCGTCTCTCGCTGTCGCACAAAGCCCCCGGGCCGCAGTGACATGTATGAGATGCAGCAGGCAAGCGACGTGATCGTTGTCGGAGCGCCGTGAGGCATGAGCAGTATCGCGGGGGGAAGATCGGAGAGCGGCCTATCGGCGGAGTGCTGCAGCAGATGAGGGCATAAGAGCTTGTCGATGAGGTAACGGGTGTTCATCATATGGAGGGGGGGAGGGGGGTAAGCACTGGCTCGGCTCGGGATGGGGAAGGGAGGGATCCGCCAAAGGCAGGCGGGGGGAGAGGTGACAACTCTTCAGAGGCGGCATGGTCCAAGGTGCGGCGGGCGGCAGCATCGAGCATAGTCATGAGACGGCATTGGAGAAACGGGAGCAGCCACATAGTGTAGGCATGGCGCGGTAAGAGAGCGAGTTTGGGTGACAGATACAAGGTGAGCGCCCGATGTACATAGGGAAAATAAGGCCGGAGAGGAGGTCGCGAGGTGGCGAGCTTGGCGACGGTGTGCATGCGCCATTGCGAAGTTATGAACGTGTTAGTGTATGATTGGGGAAGTGGATGGGCCTTTGCGAGTTATGAACGTGTTAGTATGTCTGTCGAAAACAGAGCGCCATTTAAGGCAAGCAACCCGTATTCCACACGGGGCGCAAATGGAACATCCCCCATCGCGACGGGAACATGACACCCGATGCACTTAGGCCCGGCTCCGACACAGAAGCTCCGGCCCGACCACCAGTAGCTGCAGCCGCAACTCGCCGCCTACCAGCAGCAACATCTGGCCGCCAACCAGCTGCTGTTTTAGCACAAATAAAACCTCGGACGGATAAATCCTTAAATTGATAAGTATTCTTAAATCCTCGATAGTCCGTTCTCGGTTATTAAACATAAAATTTTCTTACAAGAAAAATAGATAGTCCGTCATCGGTTATTCATGCTTATGTCGCGCGCTATCTTCAGATTCATGTGCCGAGCACCGACCGAGCACCGACCGAGCCAAGCACAGCACAGCACAGCAGCGAGCGAGATTAGACGGAAGAAGCGACGGCGCAAACACGGACGGCGGCCTCACCAGTTGCCAGCGAGAGAGATTACAGTGACATTGTTGCGGTTGTCCTCTCGCAACGAGCATAAGGAGTGGGAGGCGTGCAGCCGTGCACATCATTCAACATGGGGAAGGAAGGGCGGGCGGAGCGAGCACGGACAACGGGAGTGGGGGGCGACAGTAGGCGGCCAAGAGCAGCACCGCCCTCTGACGCTGAGAGGGTTAGTATAGAAAATATCAGGCGAACCTCCTCTCTTCGGCATATCCAGGTCGCCATGCGCTCGCACCTCGCCTCGGCAGCCGTTCAGCAGGTTGCGTGCCAAGCCCTCTGCAACCTGACGAAAGAAAACCCCCGAAACACCCGCCAAGTGGGACGGTTGCGCCTGCTCGCGGACATCGCGGCGGCGATGCGGACCCACCGCGACTACACGCTCTTACAGCTCACGGCGTGCGGCGCAGTCTACAGCATCACGCTGAGGAATGCCGAAAACTCCGTCGAGGCGAACCGGTTGGGGCTGCTGGTGGACTTGGGGGCTGCAATGCGCGGCCACCTTAGCTTCGCTGACCTTCAGAATATGGGGTGTCAGGCTATCTGCAGCATTGTCGCCAGAAACGCCCCTGTCGCTGACGACCCAGTGCGGACGGAGCTGTTGGGGGTCATGCAGGCTGCGATGCGCTCGCACCCAGACTTTAAAGCGCTGCAAAGGGTTGTGTGCGTGACCATCAGCACCATAATCACCGAAAACACGAGCTACCAAGACGACGCGAGACGACTGGGGCTGTTGGCGGACGTTCAGGCTGCTATGAGAGGTCACGCAGAGGACGTTAGCCTACAACATGTGGCATGCTGGGCCATCCGGAACATAACTGCCAAAAACTTCCGTAATGGCGAGGAGGCGGGGCGGTTGTCGCTGCTGTCAGACGTGCATGCTGCGATGCGCCCAAACTTTGGCTCTGTTGAACTTCGTCGAGCAGCATGCGAGGCCGTCTGCAACATTACGCTTGGCAATGTCAGTAACGCTGAGGCGGCTCAGCGGCTGGGACTGCTGGCAGACGTTCAGACTGCGATGTGTGCCCACCCTCGTTCTCGAGACCTGCAGAACCTGGGATGCCGAGCTATCTGTAGCATCACTGCTCTAGCTGGTGTTGGTGTGGTTGAGTCTGGGCGGTTGGGGCTGCTAGCAGATATCCAAACTTCCATGCGCTCTCACCTGGCCTGTCACGACCTGCAGGAGGTGGGGTGCGTAACTATCGGAGGCATTACTGCAAATAACTCGAGAAACCAAGACGAAGCGGGTCGTTTGCGGCTGTTGGCGCAAGTGGCGGCTGCGATGCGCGCTTTTAGAGGCTCTGCTGGCCTACAGTACGTGGCTTGCGGAGCCATCTGCAGTATTACCTTCGATTGCTTAGCTAACGTGGAGGAGGCGAAGCGCCTGGGGCTCTTGGCTGACGTGCAGGCTGCGATGCGAGCCAATACTGACTTGTTACAGCTGCAGCAGTCGGCGTGTTGCGCTCTCCGTAATATGATTGCGAGTGGGGTTGCAAGCGGTGCGGAGATGGGGCGTCTGGGGCTGCTGGCGGACGTGCAGGCTGCAATGCGTGCCCACACTGCCGCTGAGGGCCTACAGCAGGTAGCATGCAAGGTCATCCACAAAATTACTGCCAGCAACGCTGATAACAGTGCGGAGGCGGGGCGGTTGGGGCTGCTGGCGGAAGTGAAAGCTGCGATGCGCGCCCACCCTCGGTGTCAGGAGCTGCAGCAGACGGCATGCCAGGCTATCTGTAGCATCACCTACAGAAATCACTCGAATAAGGCGGCAGCTATGCGTTTGGGGCTGCAGGTCAACTTGCAGGCTGCGTTACGCGCCCATGCTTGGGTAACTGAGATGGAGGAGGGGCTGGAAAGGATGTTGGGGCAGATGGCCTCCGCTTCTGACGAGGCCGCGTTGAGCCGGTCTAGAGTGCTGTCGCAAATGTGGTCAACAATACATCTTGCCCAATCTGGCTCTCTACAGCGCACAGCATGCGACGCCATCGTCTGCGCCACTGCCGACAATTTGAATTGCAAAGCTGAGGCGGGGCGTTTGGGGCTACTCGCAGACTTGCAGGCGTTGATGCGTGCCTATCAGGACTCACCTGGCATACAAGAGTCGGCATGCATGGCAGTTCAGTGTCTGACCCTTGGCGTCCCTAGCAATCAGGCTACAGCGAGGCAACTGGGGCTGGTAGTGGACGTGCAGGCTGCGATGCGGGCTCATATGAGTAACGTGGAGTTACAGGCTGCTGCATGCGAGGCCATCAGCCACATGCACAGTTCTGATAATAAAGAGGATACGGAAACGATGATGGAGGTACTTGCAGACGTGCATGCCACAATGCTTACCCACTCGCCCGCGGCGGAGGTGCAAGAAGCGGCCTGCCATGCCATATGGGCCCTAACGTACGATAACGACAGCCTTCGGGTCGAGGCGAAGCGGTTGAGGGTGCTGGACGATGTGCGGGCGGCGATGCGGAGCTTTGCGAACTCACTGACGGTGCAAGAGGCGGCATGTGGGGCTATTTGCAATCTCACCGCCGACAATGAAGACAGCCAAGTCGAGGCAAGACGATTGAGGGTGTTATCGGACGTGCGGGCGGCGATGCGCGCCCATTCGGAATCGTCGGAGGTGCAGCTTTGCGGTGCGCTTGCACTGTGCGCCCTTTCGCAATGTCGACGTCAATCGGGTGCCACAGGCGATGAATTGCTTTGACATTTTACCCAACCCGCCTGTGAAACTTGAAATACTAAACGCTATCAGTATCTTCATTATATTTTCTAGCTGTTCTAACTGCGTTTGATAAGTAGTGCTGCGAAGTTGACAGCGATCGTAAATACCGTGGCCATGACTCCGGTCGTTTGGCAACTGATTTGATGCACGCACGCATTGAAGACAGCAGCCACATCCTCACTTGTGATGTTTTGCATCGCACCGACCACGATGTCAGACTCCTAGTGTCATTATGCAACAGCAGTGGGGTATGACTATGTAGTAGGGAAAGGCCGTCCGATCTCCTCATTGCACAGCTATTGATGTCCACACCTGATCCGTTTGCAGTCGTACGTCTACCAAAATAGTTGAAGTACATGCATTCAAGTGGTTGTCCACTCTTAACCATGCTGTGCATACTTTGAAATATGAATCACAACAGTGTAAACGCAGGTGCATTAACTTGCTTTGCTCTCCAATGGATTTGGAAGTCTAGAGAGCATGAGGCTGCTGGCCGCGGGTCTCTAGGTATTCGCCTACTGTCATATGGGGCCAAATGAATTGTCTTGATTTGTGGGTGGGTGTAGGTTTGCGCGTGTGCTAGTCCAGGGCTGACTGTCTCCTCATCGTGAGGGAGAGCTTGTGGAGGTACTGCTAGCATACAGACTAGCATACTGTCAGTGTCGGTGGTAGGGAGCCTCATTCACATCCGGCGTGCCAAGTATCGTAGAGCTGAATGTTTGCCTCAAGAGTTTGCGAGTAAGGGTGATGCCTTGCTACGCGGCATTGCGAATTATTCTTTGTCGGAGTCGAAGCTGCCGATATTGGTGCGTTGCCGTTTGTTGAAGGCGTTGCAGCAAAATGTATTATGGGCTCCCGGCCTTCCGGGTTGTTTCAATACATTCTCTTCAGTATCGACCATCAATAAATTGTCAGATTATGCAATAACGAAAAAACACATGATAACATGATTTACAACAACAAAGTTAATGGCTGCTGTCTATGGGCGTTCCCTGTGATCAAACCGTCATGTCTCTTTGTTTCTTAGGGTTTGCGCCGTGAGCCGCTATAATTCCAACCTCTCCACTGGCAATAACAACACCGTCTAAATGTACCCGTAAGCAATTTCCCTTTATTTCTTCTAGCCATCATAAACCTAGTTTTGGACCGAACCTAATTTGGACAATAAACGACTTAGCCCCACCGTAGCCGGCCTCACGAAAGTCTATCCTGGAAAAAAATATACCGCCGTATAAAAGCCTTGTTAGGGCCCTCATACATGTGTGGGTTTGGGGGGGGGGGGGGGGGGGCAATAAGCTCTAGCTTCAGTGGAGAGGACGGCGGTTTCGACGATCACGGCTCACAACGAAAATAGGAAAAAAAAACTAAGGTCGATTTTCGATCCATTCACCAACGGCCCACTTTTGCGACGCGCCCTTTCATATTTTTCGCGCAAAATAACCCACATAACCTTTTCACACTATTTAGTGTTGTTTGAGTCGATTTCACCGCTGGTAAGCCCGTGTATCGCTACGTGAGTGCGAGACTTGCGCGACGAGTGTGATCGTCGAGCGGTGACCCTATATATAGCCGAGCCTACAACCTAGTCTAGCTCAACTTATCACTTCTCATGTAACTGATCGCGCCCAAGACGCAGTTCGGATTGGTTGGCGCCTATCAAACCCCGGGAACGCCGGTACCGTAGCGAGGAGCGGAGATAGGATACCGGCCCGTACGCCGTCCCGGAAACGCACAATATCCCACCAACGCCCACTTCCCAACGGCAACTAGCCGCACCTATTACCATCACGCCCACACACACGAAGCCATGTTATCACCGTGGGGTTATTTCGGCTGAAAATGAAAATGATTTACAACAATTACCATGCACATTATGGCTTCGGCCTAAGGGCCTTCATGCACATCCCACCTAGGACTTTGAATGCAAAATTTAGGCCGGAGGGTCTCCTTGTCCATCCTCTCCGAAGGTGTTGTGGGGCTTTATTCCCCCAGTCCCCCCTACCAAGAGGAACTTGGAAAGGTAGGGTAGGGCGTGGTTTTAGATGGGTGGGTAGAATTAGAAATGTTGGTGTATAAGTTGCTTGTAAGTGGTACATGATTGCATACGGTAGATAGGGAGTAGATGGTAGAGCCATTGGACGACGTGGATATGTAGGCGAGAGAGGATGCGGGTAGTGTCTCGGGTTGGGGTATTGGAGGGTTTGTGTGGTGGGTCAATTCTAGGGTTGATAAGGGTAGTGATGCGGGTCGTGTGTGTCGGAGAGTGGGGTGTGCCGGTAGTGCGGCTCATAACTATGGGTACGGTGTCCACATGTGTGCATGGCAAGTATGAGCGGAGTGCATTTGCAAGGGTGGTACATTTTTTCTATGATGAGGTGGTGGGTGTCTTTAATTAAGGTTATAGGTTGTAGGACTCATATTGTTAAGCGACTGGGAGTCAGATTATGCCAAAGATGACATCTTGCTCACATTTTGGATAAATACGCACTAAAACACCTTTACATAGGTGTTATTTCTATTGAGCGCTAGATCAAGGAAGGGTGGGCGGGTTGCGCGAGCCGATTGGGCGAGCGCAAAGGCAGAAGGTGGCTGCTACCACCTAGAAGAGATGCTTTAGCAGATGGGCGTCCGCCGCGGAAAATTTACTGCGCTTGTGACGCTTTGTCTCCGCGCGTTGCCTTCGGCGGACTCAACATGGTACATTAACTAACCGTTAAACCCCAATATTTTACCAATACAATAAGAATTTAGCGAATGGGAGTCAGATTATGCCGTCTAATATCGACCTAAGGTCTGCGTAGGCTACTAATCCGGGGGGTTGGCGACTAGTAAGCCGAAGAATAGCCATGCCGCCGGGGCTTCGCTTATGGCGGGGTCGATGTACTTGCCTGTGACTACGTCGCTGGGTTTCGACCAACCACTCATGTAGCGAATCTGGGTGAGGGGTGCGCCGATGTATGCGGCGGCGGACGCCGCGCCTTTCTGTAGGCTATGCGATGACCATTTAAATTGCGGGGTTGGGTGAGGCGCCAACGGCCCATCACGCCTCTCGAATCCACTTAGTAAATGGTCCCTACAACCCACGCGTGCGGTGTCTCGTCGTGCGTGACGGCCCAAGAGGTTGCGGGCTCGGGTCCATTGTCGAGTTGGTTGCAATAACAGGTGCGGCGAGCGGTAAACGTCTCCAAGAAGTCCGTTAGTAGTGGTATTGCATCAATTGGGAAATGAAATGAAATGAAATTGTTTACAACAATACCAGTATAAACCGGCTGCTGTCTCTGGGCCCCCCCTTATGCTATGCCATACAGGACTTAGTAGACTGAGGTAGACCGTGAACCACTAATCCCAACCTCTCCAATGGCAGTAACGATACCGTCTAAAACATACTCATAAACAAGTACTGTCTGCATACAGGTATGAAATATAAAATGTCGCTAGTCTCCACGATACGCGGCCTGCTCCAGCCGCTGCGGGGTCGCTGATCAGCAGAGCTGTCCAGCTTGAGTTGGTCGAGGCGAACCTGCCTGACCTCGGCTCCTGTGCGACTCCGGTCGTGCCGGAGCTTGGGGGGAAAGGCAGGTAAAAAACCCCCCTCGCAAAGGTCGTCGTCGGTCCCGCCTCGATCCGTGCTCAACCCCGCCCGAGGTATTAGCCGCTCCTCTCGACGCAGCTCGCCACCTAGCCGAGTCTTCTCTCCTCCTTCGGGGGCTGAGAAGAGAAAAGAACTAGGCTGCAGACGGTGTCCGGCTGGCTCTCCTGCCCCCGAGCCAGATTTTCTCTTGTCCCCTGTTCTTTTCCCGTCTGTCTCCAACACCTATCTGATCGCGCTGTGGCCGTCCGTGCCCTCCCCCAGTGGTTTACGTTGTTAGGGGGCCGCCTTTACGAGCAGTGTGCCGTTACGATAACCCTAGGCACACTGCCTGAGGCAGCCTATCGATAACTGGGTACCGACTAGGGAAGGGGTAGGAAGAACACAGGGATCGAGTCGCCGGTCCTCAAAAGATGGTGGGTACGGGAATTTTTCCAAAAACCCCCCGTACCGGGCTATTCCGGCGGCGGGTGATCCTAAGGACCGCCGCCGCCAGACCGTGCCGCTCCTCCGGCTGCGACCAACCACCGTCCTGCGTAGCCTCAGGCCTCGCCCCCAGGGGAGATCTGAGGCGCTCGCAGGGCTGGCGACTGCGAGCGAGCGCCGTCCCTAGCGCTGCTTCCCAGCTGTCCGCCGCCAGCTCCAACACCTTCGTCCCTCCGCTGATCCGTCCGTACCCGTCTTCGCCAAAAAATATTTCGCAAACGCCGCCCCCGCCCCATCGTCGGAAGAGTATCTGCGAGTATTTAGTCGCGGAAAGACATATCGGACTGGCCGAGCGGGAGATCCCTGTGTTGGTGTACGGATATTATGTTTTTCCAAAACCCTCCGTACATGGCTTTCCGACAGCTGTTGATCCCGCGGATCGCAGCTGCCGGTACCTCGTTTAGCCCCCTACCGTGCCAGGCCTGGCACGGCTATGGGGTTACCAGCGCCCACCGCGTGGAGGTAGAGGTAGGTGCCGACGGGCCTGCGAGCGCACCCCCCTCCGGGGCCGCCGCCGCTGCGCCGCCGGCGGGCGCCATCAATTGGGAGTTGTAGTAGCGGCTTGTCGGCCGCGGTTCTACGCTGGCCTCCCTTTGCTTTTCGTACGAATAACAATATGTTACCGCCAGTCCCGTCGACCACGATGTCGTCCATGTGACAACGTACGCCGGCTTATGCGTGGCAAAAATAGCAGTATTTAGTGCAAACTGCGAGTACTGTGCGGAAGGTCTTGATGTGTACGAAGGTGTTCGGCTGTCAAGTTAGCGCGCGATAGTGGTGATGGGCGAATTGTAGCATTTGTTGTACGATGGATGCTTGGATTGGTACGCGAATGTCGGGATCTTCGATGGGCTGTTGCTGCAGAGCGAGTCCTCGACGTGCGTCCGTTAGAAGTGGTCCAAGTGCCACGGGCTCATTGAGGTGGTCGCGAAAGAATTTGTTGATCGTTGAGAAGTAGGGTTGGAGGCTCGTGGCCGCGACGGTGCCAGCTCGGGCGAGCCATGTTGTAAAGCGAAGCATGTCGGCCGCAGCAGCATGCAGCGGGGTGACGCCCTCTTCGTCGCAAGAAACTGTTACTCGTCGCATTCCGGTGCCGTAGTTGTTGTAGGTGGTGGGGGCGAGGGAACCGGTGAGGAGGTCGAGCACGAGGTCGCCCATGTCGTCCGTCCCGACGAGTGCTTTGACGTGGTTTCGCATCGAGGCCTGCCAAGGTACGTGAGCCGAAGGTTCGGTGAGTCAATATTTCACTTGTGCGGCGGGATGGTCGTCCGCGGATGTCCGGACGTGTCTGGATATAGGCGCGGACGTCCGGGCGATCAGGGCTAGGTTGAGAGTTCCGCGTGATCGGTGGAGCCAAGCCGGTGTAGTACGTGGAAGGCCGTGACGCTTCAGCCGGGCGGTCCGACGCCCTCGTACGCTCCGCGCTTGCCCGGAAAGAATACGTTTCTGGAGGGGAATACAATATTTGTTCGTCAGAAAGTTTGCTCAGTAGTTGGTACCACTATTTGGCGGGGGAGTACGGTGCGATGACTGTCGCTTCGGCGCGAGATTGGCGTAACTTTCGGACGAGGTCGGGCAAGACTGTCTGTGGGGAGTTGCACAAGTTAGTTTCCCAAGTCTAGAGTCTGTCAAGCAGATGTAGGCAGTCCAGTGCTTCGGCGGTTGCGTCTCGCTATGGGGCGTTGTAGCTACTTGTTGCCTTGCTTGGCAAATCTGTCGACGGAGTGGGGGCCCCACAGTGAGTCCAAGTAGACGCGGAGGTAGAAACGAGCCGCCGGGATGGCGAGGTAGAGGTATTGCGCTTTTCCGGCGAGGACCGCGAGTTGTCGGGCAGGTAGCCACCGGGCGTCTCATGTTGAGCGTTGCAGTAGGGCCCGGGAAAGGGTAGCAATGGCGTACAACTTCGAAGGAGGGGCTCGGAAGGTAGAGGTTGTAGTGTCGATCTCGAGGCCAAGGTGCTCGCAGATTTGTGTGGGTTCCCCGTGGCCTTTCTTGGGGTTGCGTCCTACCCCGAGGCGGTCGAGTAGGGCTGCGACGCGGTCGCGGACCTGTAGCGCTGCGTCATTGTTGTCGACAAAAAATAAGAAGACGTCCATGCACGGGAGCAATCTAGCGCCTCTCCATCGCGAGTCGCGCAGATAGATAAGGGAGGGTTTCGGTCGCGTGGGCTGCTGGTTCGTAGGTGTGCGGGGGGTATTGGGGCTGGGCAGTGGTTCATGAAGGTGACGGATGAAAACCTCGGTAAGACGGCAAAAATAGCAGCTGTTGCACTTCAAGCCCATCGGGAGGCCAGCTAGACGGTACACCGTGCCACGATTATTCACCGCAAAGAACTCTATGTCCTCGTCCCTTATGCCTAGAGTGTAGTAGCCCTCCGTGAGGTCGAAGGACACCATCCAACCGCCGGTGCGCGTCATGCTCTTGTGTTAGTGCTTGAGTGTCTCGTATGTTAGTTTACGCTCCTTGCAGAGTTGCAGTACTTGTTCATGGGGATTAGGTCGATATTGAGTCGCCATTTATTTTCGCCCGGTTTTGGGACTGAAAACATTATGGAAACCCATCTGCGGCGCTGTCCCGGCTCCTAAGCGCCTGACTGTGGGAATCGTGGAAGCTCGGAGTCCATGAAGTCGAGTTGTTGTTGTGTCGAGCATTGAGATGCCGTTGTTGAAAGGTGGGGGCCGCTGGGCACCGATGAAAGGTATGCGAACCCCTCTACGAACTCAGCCTAGAACTTGTTCGCTCGCTCCTTATCGTTTCCATTCGGACGCTCTCTTCCGCACGCGGTGACCCATATAATTCGAACGGTCGTTGCAAGACGTTGCGCGGCGGGTCATATCATCAAGCGTTCTTCTCGGGGTTCTTGGGCTTCGAGTCTTTGGTGTCGGCGTTGTCTCTCGGCTTGGGCTTGGGCTTGGGTTGGGGTCTTGGGGTTGGATTAGGGGTCGGACGGTCGGGGGCAGGTCGGCCCGGTGTCTTGCGCGCGAAGGTAGCTCTAGCGGCGGCTTTGGCGCTAGCGAGCAGGGAGCACTCGAGCGTTTTTTCTATGAAAGCTCAGTGTAGTAGGTTGTCGTCCTCGGAGGAGGCAACGTCCGGTGGAGGTTTGAGGAAACGCTTGTAGGCGAGTTCCGCGAAAACGCGGCTCGAATCGCTCGTCTCCCCTCCACCCTTGGTGTGTCGGATGCGGGATATCCGTACACGGGCGGCCTCGTCGAGCGCGCTGTGGGTGTGGTTGCTTTGACGCATAGTGACGATCGCTGCCTTGATTCCGGTGAGTCCGTGGTGTGATTTTGAATGTTTTCTAGAGGTGATATGCTCGCCGTGTTAGCGCAGATGGCGTAGACGGCGTGTCAGGCCGCATCGCGATATTCTTAGAGCGTGGCGTTGTGCCGGCGGGCGGAGAGGTGGCGGTAGGTGTCACATGTAAGCTTCCTTATTTGTGGGCCGTCGAGACGCCCGGAGGGGGGTTGTTAGCACTAGCATCCCGTTGCATAGCACTTATGTACAAGGTAGCTATTTGTCATTCTAGTACTTAGTGTTATGCTATTAGCGGTACTCTATTCCCTATTTGTGGCGGTCGGCCGGCCCTGCCGGTGCCTTCGCCGGCCGCCATCTCTCTCCTCCCACTTCTCTAGTCACCACAGCCGGCCCCCTTGTGGGGCCGACATGACGTATGTGTAACTATCCGTTCCCAACTCTAACAGGTTATGGGCCCTCCACCAAGTTACACTAGAGAAGAGCGTGTGTAAAGCGCTCGGCGCCACGCTAGTCCTACCTACTCCCACGTAAAAAAAGAGTAGAGCGTGTGTAAAGCGCTCGGCGCCACGCTAGTAATTCATCGTCCCACCGACCCCACGCTTCGCCTTCGAGCTGGTTGTCCGCGACTGTCCTACCATCTCCCACGTAAAAAGGAGAAGAGCGTGTGTAAAGCGCCCGGCGCCACGTTCGCCCCACCCTGCTTTCAGTCTCACCTAGCCTTTCAGTACTTTAATTACTACTGTTATTGTTTTTTCCCGAGGCAATGCCGCAACGCCCACCTTACTTAGCGAGAAGCTTAACTTTCCCACGGCGAAAGGAGGGAGTCAACACGAGCACCCGTCTATGTTTTTGCGTGCCTACACGCCACAAACAACCTTGTTGGTTGTGCTTCCTCCTCGCCGGTCGCTCTCATGCGTCGGCTAATTCCCCCGTGGACGGTTTTTCCCGCTACATGTCAGAATAGTACATTACGCAGTACATTCGGAACTGCTTCATATCGGCAACTCGCCGGTAGCGGCACGTTCTTGTGAGCGCATGTCGCTACACCTACCCGGCCGGAGACACACGCTACAAGCACTACACCTTCTACCAAGATGATACCTTCCTCAACGCAAGCTAGGACGACGTCAAGACCTCGGCTACCTTGAGGGGGGGTTGTTAGCACTAGCATCCCGTTGCATAGTACTTATGTACAAGGTAGCTATTTGTCATTCTAGTACTTAGTGTTATGCTATTAGCGGTACTCTATTCCCTATTTGTGGCGGTCGGCCGGCCCTGCCGGTGCCTTCGCCGGCCGCCATCTCTCTCCTCCCACTTCTCTAGTCTCCACAGCCGGCCCCCTTGTGGGGCCGACATGACCTATGTGTAACTATCCGTTCCCAACTCTAACAGGGGTAGCTCGAGGCCTAGGGCAATGTAAGGTCCCTAGAGTTCTGTGTCGATATGGTAGTCCTCATTTGGTAGTGTTGGTGGGGCTACCGTCGTCGCTGGGGCTGGGGGTCGCACGGTAGGGTTGATCGAGGGTCGCTCGGTCGGCCATTGTGCGCTACGGGTGTCGTGCTCCGTAATTCTACCCTTCGGCGCGTCATCCATGCCGACGGGACTGGCTAGGTGTGTGCTAACTTGTTTTGCTGCGGTGTTGGTCGAGCTAATGTCGGTACAAGCTTGTTGAAACCGGCCATTAAGACGCTCTTCTGATGTTGTCGCGTCTGCGAGTAAGTTCTTTGAATTCTAACGGTGTAACAAATTCCGGCACGTCGCGAATTTCGTCTACGACTTGTCTATATATAACCATTGTATTAGAGCAGGGTAAAGAGTCTTGGCTGTGTTAGACGCGGCCGAGTGTAAGATGTCGCCTTGCGCAGCTACGAGAGCTACGATGCATGTCGCGCGAGCCGATTGGGCGAGCGCAAAGGTAGAAGGTGGCTGCTACTAGCTAGAGGAGTTGCTTTAGAGGTAAAGCAGGTGGGCGTCCGCCGCGGACAATTTACTGCGCTTGCGACGCTTTGTCTTTGCGTGTTGCCTTCGGCGACTCGACATGGTACGTTAACTAACCGTTAAACCCCAATATTTTACCAATATAATGAGAATATCTATCGCTACCGGTACTGGTACCCATACTTCAAGATCGCTTTCGCTAATCCGGCGCGAGCAGGGTAATCGCTCTCGCTACCACAAAAACCCCGCGCAAGGCGCATTGAAATTGAAATTGAAATTGTTTACAACATGTACCGTATGCGCCGGTTTTACACCAAAAGCCGTATGCGCCGGGTGCTGTCTCTGGGCCCTCCCAACTATGCCATACAAGGAACTTACAAGTCAGGGCTAGACCGTTAACCACCTAAATCCAACCTCTCCAAGGATGTTCGGGGGTTTTGCTCCCCCCCCGGGGAGTTGTGCAAGACGAGGCGAGGGCGGCGTGCATTTAGGGGCGTACGAAGGGGCAATGTGGAGAGGCGCGGCGGGAGGTCGTGCGGGATTTGATGCGGTATATGAGTAGGAGATGATGTAGCCATTGGACAGTATGCGTGTGGAGTTGTGCAAGGATGCGAGACGTGTCGAGGCGTGCTTTGGAGATGAGTTTGTCGGGAGGGTTTGTGCGGGCGGTGAGTAGGGAGGTGAGACTCGTGATGGTGGAGGAGTGCGGTGTACCTGTGCGGCTCATAACGATGGGAAGGATGTCTACCACTGTGCCTGGCCAGTGGCTGCGGATGGCGTTTGCAAGGGGAGTGTATTTGGCACGTATGAGGTGAGCTGTTTGGGAGAGGTTATTGTCCGTGCAATACTTCCATTCCCCTATCTGATTCTTTTTGATGGATGCGTAACGGCGGCGACTGTTTGTGTGACCGACGACGCGAGGTTCGAGGAGGCGCATAAAGTCGGGTTTGTGTGCGGGGGGTCGTAGCGCGGGGGGGAGAATCTCAGGTGGGAGGACGGCGGGAGACCTTCGTCAGCAACAACAAGGCGGGTGGGCATGTGGATGGGGTGAGGCGGGTGACAGTCAAGCGGAGTGTTGGCAAGAGTGGGGGAGGCAAATGATTTTATGGGTTTGTTACCGAAGTCTGCAGTGATGGTTTCCCAACGTCCTCCGTTGTGGCGTTCCAGGAGGGAGAGTAGGAGTTGTAGCGCGCTGTTGTGTCGGTCATGTCTTAGGCCAGACATGGTGGGGCAGTTACCGGCCATGTGGCCGTTGCTAGTGAATTGGCCACATAGGGGGCAGCGCAGGGTGGGGTTGTGAGTAAGGTGGCAGGTGTTGTGGACTCCCCACATAAATTCTTGCTTGTGTGTGAACTGGATATTTGTGAGGGTTGAGTGTTTTTTGTGGAACGAGAAGTCGGCGCCGTCCTTCGCGGCGCGGGCGAGGAGGGCTCCGTGTTTGGTTGTTTGCGAGAGGGGTGTGAGTGTGTGTTTGGTGTTGTAGGTGTGTGCGTCAGCTTTGAGGTTGGTGTATTTGTAGGGTATGGGTTCCCCTAGGGTTTGTGGAATGAGGGTGTATGGCCAGGTCTAGTGGCCTATCGTGACCTCTGAACCTGTGCTATATGTGGTGTCTGGTGGGTGTCCATCTGCAACTTGGTTAGCGAGTGCGTCTGCGAGGTCGTTACCTAGGGAGTGGTTGTGTGCTTTAATTTTGCCGATGTGTGTGCGGATGCCTGCGTCGCAGCGGGTTTTGAGGGTGTGTGTGATGGAGTGGAGCGTGTCACGGTGAATGTTGTGTCTGTAAGCATAAGGGCAGTTTAAGTATCCTTGTATGAGGCGGAGGGAGCACGCACTGTCTGTAAGGAGGTGGGTGCGGCCGAGTTGGAGCCCTATATATATGCCAGCAAGTTCAGCTCGATTTATTGTGTTCGAGGGAGGGGTAGAGGTTTCTAGGATTTTTATTCGGGTGTCCGAGGCGGGGTGTGTGGCTGCTGCTCCGAGAGGGGACGAGCCTCCTTTTTTCGAGCCGTCTATGTAGACACAGTCCTGCCAGTTCCAAGCAAGAGTGCCTCTGGTGGGGGGGTATGTTAGTTGCATGCGTTCCGGGTGGGGATGTGTGATGGGGTGAGTTAGGTTTGGGGGGAGGTGGTATATGCATGCCGAGTGGGGTGAGTAGGTGTCAAAGAGGTGAGGGGGAGGGATGGTGATGGCGGGGTTGGGGAGGTGAGTGTCGTAGATAGATTCGAGAGTGTTGTGAAGTGCGGTCATGGCTGCGTGTGATGGCAGCGATGACCGCACTTCACAATGACCGCACTTCCGCCATGACCGTAGCAAGCCCCCTCGCACTCTTGAGGGGGTTTGCTACGAGGTAGATGTCTACCATCCAGCATGTGCCGAATGGGGTAGAAGTGGGGCTGCCAATGTGTTGGTCGGGGGGTAGGAAGGTGTTTGCGTCATTGGGAAGGGTGTAGAGGTGGTGGGTGTATGGGGAGTTGATGTATTTGGAGTGGCGGTAGGGTGTGTGTTCCCATCGGGGGAGGATGAGGATGGTTGCGCTGTGTGTGTGGGGCTGTGAGGTGCGCGCTGGTGATTGCGTGTTCCATGGCGCGGCGCATGCATTCGTGGTCGTATTCGGGGTTGGCGATGTTGGTGCCTTGCCATGTGTGTGGGGCATTGCTGCCACTAGATGAGAAGACTATGTCTTCGGGGTAGAGTGAGTGATATGTGGTGGAGTGTAGGAATTTATTGAGGGGGTCGGAGTAGAGTTTTGTATGGATGCGGGATGTGTGGCGGAGAGATGTGAGTAGGTCTTCTCTGGTGACCCATATATTACGGGTGGGCGCCCGCCGGCGGCGCAGCGGCGGCGGCCCCGGAGAGGGGTGCGCTCGCAGGCCCGTCGGCACCTACCTCTACCTCCACGCGGTGGGCGCTGGTAACCCCATAGCCGTGCCAGGCCTGGCACGGTAGGGGGCTGAACGAGGTACCGGCAGCTGCGATCCGCGGGATCAGCAGCTGTCGGGAAGCCCTGTACGGAGGGTTTTGAAAAACATAATATCCGTACACCAGCACAGGGATCTCCCGCTCGGCCTGTCCGATATGTCTTTTCGCGACTAAATACTCACAGATACTCTCCCGACGATGGGGCGGGGGCGGCGTTTGCGAAATATTTTTTGGCGCAAAGGGGTACGGACGGATCAGCGGAGGGACGAGGGTGTTGGAGCTGGCGGCGGACAGCTGGGAAGCAGCGCTAGGGACAGCGCTCGCTAGCAGTCGCCAGCCCTGCGAGAGTCTTAAGTCTCCCCTGGGGGCGAGGCCTGATGCTACGCAGGACGGAGGTGGGTCGCAGCCGGAGGAGCGGCACGGTATGGCGGCGGCGGTCCTTAGGATCGCCCGCCGCCGGAAAAGCCCGGTACGGGGGGTTTTTGGAAAAATTCCCGTACCCACCATCTTTTGAGGACCGGCGACTCGATCCCTGTGTTCTTCCAACCCCTTCCCTAGTCGGTACCCGGTCATCGATAGGCTGCCTCAGGCAGTGTGCCTAGGGTTATCGTAACGGCACACTGCTCGTAAAGGCGACCCCCTAACAACGTAAACCACCGGGGGAGGGTACGGACGGCCACAGCGCGATCAGATAGGTGTTGGAAACAGACGGGAAAAGGATAGGGGACAGGAGAAAATCTGGCTCGGGGGCAGGAGAGCCAGCCGGACACCGTCTGCAGCCTAGTTATTCTCTCTTCTCAGCCCCCGAAGGAGGAGAGAAGACTCGGCTAGGTGGCGAGCTGCGTCGAGAGGAGCGGCTAATACCTCGGGCGGGGTGGAGCACGGATCGGGGCGGGACCGACGACGACCTATGCGAGGGGGGTTTTTCACCTGCCTTTCCCCCCAAGCTCCGGCACGACCGGAGTCGCACGGGAGCCGAGGTCAGGCAGGTTCGCCTCGACCAGCTCCAGCTGGACAGCCTTGCTGATCAGCGACCCCGCAGCGGCTGGAGCAGGCCGCGTAACGTGGAGACTAGCGACACTTTATTTTTCATACTGTATCCAAAAAAAAAAATACGTATAGATCAGAAAATTATAAATACCTGGATACGGGTATGTTTTAGACGGTATCGTTACTGCCATTGGAGAGGTTGGGATTAGTGGTTCACGGTCTGCCTCACGCTTAGAAGTCCAACTACAGGTTGAGCATAGCACAAGGGGGGGCCCAGAGACGACAGCCGGTTTTTACTGGTATTGTTGTAAACAATTTCAAATTTCAAATTTCAAATATTACGGGTGGTGGTGGCGGGTGTGGGTGAGTTGATTTTTGAGCGGGAACCTAGGCGAGTGAGGAGGTGGTAGACCTCCTCTTCAAACGTGAGCTGTGTGAGTTCTGGACGGAAGAGTTGAAAGATGTGGCGGACGCGGGGGCCGTTAAGGGTGGTGACCGCGCGGCCGTCGGGAGTGCAGAGTACGGTGGTGTCCTGGAGTGATGGGTGTGCGTGGATGGCGAATTTACCGGTAGGGAGCATGTCGAGGTCGGGGTGGATGGGGTCGTGGTTGAATGTGATTAAGGGGTGTGACCAGGGAGGGGGTCCGGGTTCTGGCGGAATTGGGGTGGTGGAGGGGACAAAGCCGGAGTTAAATGCGGTGAGGGCGGTGGGGCCGGAGGGGGTCTCATTGATGGTGTCGTGTAGTTGTAGGCATGGGGCCCACTGGACTTCGTGGAGGCGGGTGAGGTCGTGTTGTTGTGCTCAAGGCGCACCTCATCGGGCATCGCGTCTCCAATTCACCCCCCCCCTTGTCGATATGGAAAATGACAATGACGCCTATGGTTCACCCGCCGTATCAGCACGTGGTCAACGGCCTAGTGAAGATGACGCAATGTCCCCTCGCGCGGAGCGTGCCGTGCTCGCCGCACCCGCAAGGATTTCGCGTAGCCCAGCCCGCTCGCGCAAGCCGGCCGTTAAAGGGGAATTTGCCTCACCCCTAGGGGCGATGGGCTACGTACATAGCATAGAGTGGTACGCTTTGCTTGCCATGCCCACACTTGTCTTGACAATGTCGAGCGACATAGCCATGTCCTGCGTATTCGGTGTATGCAGTATGCAATGGTTAGTTGCCACCGATAGGTTATTAACATGTATGCACCGACCGCGTCCTAGGATAATCCGGTTTAGAATTCGTATCTGAGGGCGCGTAGATCTTAGCGATTTCACCGCCACGTGGTGCTTTAGTTACTTGCCCGATGAATTATCGGCTTACATGAGTCTAGTTTCAAGGTGCCATATGATTGCTATATGATGGCAGCTTACCGGGTGCATGGCTTGACCGCGGAGCGTGCCTCTCATGTTCGAAAGTGCCCTCGGTGCAATGAGGCTCCTTCAGAGACTTACGGGTCTTGATCTTCGTCGACGTTATCGGGCATCTTTATGTCGGGTGAGCGCTCAACCGCCGCTATACTCATGGACCATATCCCCCGATGCCCGTGCTCTTGGTATATCATTCAACTTCACGACCGTATTGTCCACGTGCTTGAAGAATTCATGCTTGAAGCGGGGACTACTAAGGGGCGAGACTTGCGGTTGGAGGTCCGCCGTATTCGGTCGGGAGCTTCTCGAGATCGCCCTGGGGATGTGGTTTGGTTAGACTTCATGGCTCCGCACCGTCATCTTGTTGTTGATGTGACGGTTACAAGTGGTCAAGTGCTCGCACGAACACCAATGTTCCTCGTATAGGTGCTCGTCTCCCACTCCCTGGCAACCTTGCATTGGGAGCTCAAAATGGCAAACTTGATGCGGACCTCCGCACTTCTACTTTGCTTGGCACGCCTTCGGTTCAGTCGATCCATGACTACTATCCCTTCGCCATGGAGGATGGGGGCCGGTTGGCGCCGATGGTGGCTGAGTTGGTTGATCGCTTGGCTATTTTGGTGGCTGTTCGTCGCTTCCCTGGCATGGGCGCCGCCGACTCTCGCTCCTTGCGCTCTGAGAGTTATGCCCGTATGCAACATTTTGTTCGTCGATCTACTTATGTTTCGTTTCGGAGTTTTTTGGGGGATGTGCGACGTGAATTCATGCAACGTCTTTCTGCCGCTCTTCATGGCACTCTGGGTTCCTATCTCCGCGACGCTTTTCAGGAGGGTAGTGCTGACGCGGTGGCATGCCTTCCTGCTCCTCGGGCTTAGGTTTTTTCCTCTTTTCTTCTTTTTGCTTGGTGGCCTCCACTGCTTTTTCTTGTAAGAAATTGTTTTTCTAATTATCGGCGTACTGAAAACCCGGTATGAAAACGCCCTTAGTAATTCTTCCTATTGCCCTCTGGTGAGCGTACACCGACAAGAAAAGGGTCAGATGAGCACGGACAGGGAAAGTGGGAGGGGAAAGAAAAGGGGTTCCAAGGGTGGGGCGCAGAGAGCAGGTGAACCTAATATTGGGGGGCAAATAACACAACACGCACAGGCGGAGTGGTCACTGGAGCTGGGGTGCAAAGAACGGACTGCCCAGCCACGGCACCTACACCTAATTCGACAAGTTGTGGCGCTTCCGGGAGCGAAATGGAAGAGCTGCCGGGCCCGTCGCGGGAGGGGATCGAGCGAGTAGCGGGTGAGTCCGGCAACTCGAATACGGACTGTTTTATTGCAGTCGCCTAGTGCATGTTCGTGCTCGTCGTGAGTGGTGAGCTGACTCTAAAGCCAAGTGCCGCTGACGTGCTGTTGCAGCGGGAGCTAAGCGGCCTCTCTTCCGGGAGGCGGAGTCCTTGGGATGGCTGGCTCAAAGCTCGGTCCAGCCTCGGAAGCGTAAGGACATAGAGGGCGTCAGCGCTAGCAGCATAGTCGACCTCAAGGCGCAGCTGTACCGTAGCCAAGAGGAGGTGCGTGTAGTTCTGATGTTGTTCGTTTTCCCTATGTCTCGCGAAATCCACCCGGGTAGTGCAGCTGAGATCGTGCTTTGGTGTGCCCTGACTTCAAGTCGAGACTGCGGGCGGAGGGTGTGCTGGGCCCCAACGACTCGAGTTCTCGACGCAAAATCGGCGTCGACCTGTCGAGGTTCAACCGGAAGAACGAGGGCGTGGAGGAGCGCAACCGGCGCGACGTCGAGGAGGTTCAGGTCAGAGGTTGTCTGTATCCCGAACATACTTCCCTGTGCACTTGCTGTGCATAAACGCCTGCTGGCGGTGCTGTTGCACAGAGGGCGAAAGACCGCGTTGGGGAATGCTATGCTGCGCTGGAGCGAAAAGCTAAACTGTATGAGCAAATTGGTAAGCTCCCCTACTTTTTGCTTGGCAATGCGCTTGAGCGCGCGCGCGGGTGTGTGTGTGTGTGTGGGGGGGGGGGGGAGGGGTCCCTGTGTGTGTGTGTGTCAGTCTGCCCCCCCCCCCCCCCCCCCCCCCCCCCCCCCCCCCCCTCCTCTCTCTCTCTCTCTCTCTCTCTCTGGATGTGTTCCCTTTTGGGGCTTATCGAGCTGACTCGACAGTGTTGGGTGGCAGTTCGTGGGGAGGCGCCCGACAGAGAGGATGTCTATCAGGTGGACTTCCTGCAAACGGGGACACTTGAAGATGAAGCCACGCTGCTGGACCGAGCGGACAACTTTCTGGCGGCGACGTTGGGCGGCAATAATGGGAATGATGATAAGGAGGACCAGGATCACAGACAGTCGGGTGCATACCCCTTCCACACACACATGCACTCGTGTGCACTCCTACCTTTAGTGTCTGACCTAGACCGTCAACTGGCTACGCGTAGATGATTGTGAGGGTAGCCCACGCGGAGAAAGGCCGAGCGATGGAGGGTGGACGGATGAAGCTACGGGGAGCCGAAAGGAGCGCATGCAGGTTGGTCATGGTGCCCGTTGACATGCCTAGCGTTGGTGGCGATGGCCTTTGATGGGATCCAACCCTGAACTGCTGGGGTTGGGTTGTGATAATTGAACCTGGTGGTGCTGCTGCTGCGGTAGGTTATTTCTGAGCTGGCGCGGGAAACAGAGAGCGGACGTGACCGCGCGGAAGCCTTGAAGCAGCGACGGCAGGAGGCGGCGGCAAAGAACCGCGAGCGTCTGAAGGCTGAATTTCTGAAGAAGCAGGTCGCCAAGGTGCGGGCAGCAAAGGGGAGCGGAGCCGCGAAGCAATAGGCACCTCTCCCCTTTCTCGCCTTCATAACAGCATGAAGGGTGAGTGAGCAACGGGCAGCAAGTGCACAGAACTGTACAGTGCTTGTTACAGTAATATATGATTGGGTTTCTTTCGTGCAACAGCTATAATTGATGCCCCTCATATCGGTGTGCACTGGCAGCATATCAACCCACATGTTTGTCAGCACAAACTGCCAGCACAAACTATTGCTAACCTGAGTAGCATCCAACGCTTCTAGTCCCCCAGCCGCATTGCCATTTATTGTACACCTGCGATTGGTGCCTCTATTAAATACTCACACATCCGCAACATGTTTCTCACAACTGTATCACGTCCGACTCCACCAGTATGCTGGTCGCCATGGCGGCCAGGTATAAGCCCACAAGACACACGCCCCAAGCTTTCGTGATCTTGAAGTCTGACAGCATCACTGCAATGCCGCTGCTCACCAACGCGGTGAACAAATAGCCAAAGGACACAGGCACATTGGGGTCGTAGTGCAGACCTGCAATGCACAGTTCGACCATCCAGGCGCAGCGAGCCATATGTCAGCATACATTTCACTTTTGCTTATGTGTGTGCGCGCGCGCGCGCGAATGTGTGAGTTAATCTGTATGTGCGTGTGTGTGTGTGTAATGGTTGGGGGGGGGGACTGACCGTATGGCTGTGGGTACATGAAGGCTGTCTTGATGCACAATGACAGACCAAGGCCAATGAGCATGTTAAACATTGGGCCCGCATAGCAGCCAGCCAGCGCAACGACAGGCTCCCCACTTCGCGCCAGCGCGACGTCGGCGACGAGATCGCCGATGGAGTTTCCCCACGCAAGGACGGTGACGCCCATGATGGCGGGAGAGAGGCCCATGATGTGGCCCAGGGTGGAGAGACAGGAGAGCAGCTCTTGCGCGATCATGGATATCCAAGCGATGGAGCACACAAACGCGGCCCCTAACGCCACGTGCTCCATCCACACTGGGCGATGCTTGCGACCCAGGATAACCCATTGTGCAGTAGCCAACATGAGGCTCTGCAGCCCAACGACCGTCCACAGCGGCACAGTCCCCTCCCCGAACACACCCACTGGCATCCCAAAGTCCACAAAATCGTTGAAGAAGAGCAGGACCAGCAGCGGGCAGAGCATAGTGTTCAGAGTCGACATCAGCCGGTCGTAGCGCCACACGTCGGGCACCGTCATGCGGCGCGCGAGGGTGAAGGGCTGAAGCAGTACCGCGAGAATTTGCTCATATGTCCCCATGCCCTGTATTGCGAGTCATGGGAGGAGACCCAAATCAGTTCAGGAGTTTGCCTCTGTGTGTGTGTGTGTGTGTGTGTGTGTGTGTGTGTGTGTGTGTGTGTGGGTTTGCGTGTTATGGGGCGGTATTAGATGGGAGCATGTAGATTATATGCTTGCGTGTTGATATGGAAGGGGAGGAGGAATGCCTTTAAGTCAGCCAACCAAGACTCCACGTTTCGCATGAGATGATTCCACAGTGACGCTCCTGACTGCAACACCCCATCCGGACTCTGCGCACCCTCGCCCCCTGGCATCAACCCATTCGTCTCCACTACCACGGCGGGCTCCTGCTTTAAGTCGCCGTTGCCGCTGATGGGCGAGCGCCACGAGAGTCCTGGCTGACGCACTCCACGCGGCGTTATGCTGCTGCCAACACCCCCTACGCCCTGCATGTGCCCTGCCCCCTCTACATCTGCTGCCTTGGCTTTGGCCTTCCTGGTCCGCAAAATGCTATCCATCCAAACCTGCAGCACAGTACCAAAGACACCAAGTAAATGAGCCAAAAGTAGCAGTCATTGTGCTATGAGCTTGACTTGGGCTTGACATGCAAACCACGCCGCCCTGATTTGCGATAAGGAATTGGGTCACGTACGACGTAGACCACAAACACGCAGTAATAGAGCACGAGGCCGCACGCCTGCCACAGGTGAATGTGGCCGCTGCTAAAAACCAAAAACACTATAACCACCGCGACAAAGTAAAACACAAGGTCTCGGGTGTACCTGCAGCAGGACGACATAAGCTCAGCATCTACGAAGGGGCACAATATGAGAGAGGGGGGGGGGGGGGGAGGGGGGGGGGCAAGGTGGCCCCACCCTGTGTAGACCGCGAATGGCGCTGCTGCAATAGCCACCGCACCCACCACAAACGCACACACAAAGCTCCCTGCTGACACGATGGCCCCTAGTCCGATCTTCCCATCGCCCTAGCGAAGCAGGGGCCCACAATAATGTCCAGGAGAGCTCAATAATGATTTGGCTCCCATTTTCAGTCATGGAATAACAAAAACATGCCATACTCTCCCTTCCCCACTTACTCCCGTCTTCCTCCACCCTCAATTTCACTCACACACACACACACACACACACAAAGGGGCGGCTTGTGGGCTACGTAGCACCTCAAGGAACGCTGCCAGGCTGGAGAACACGTCCGGGGCCCCATTTCCGAACGCGAGAAACGTAACACCAGCGGTGTTCGGCGCGAGGTCCAGCACCTGGGTATGAACGCAGTAAAAGAGCACAAGTGAGTTCGGCCAGTGGCGTGTCTCTTCGTTTATGTGCGTGTCAGAAGGGGGGGGGGGGGGGGGGGGGGGGGGGGGGGGGGGGTAAGACTAGGTCCTACATCGGTGAGCTTTTTTACAACGGGACAAAAATACTCCTCCGCCGTTTCGCCCAGTAAGTAGAACGACAAAAGCACGACCAAAGTAAGGGTGGCGAAAGAAAGCACGAAACTTCCGCGCATGGTGCAGTGGTGGAAGACAGTGAAATTGAGCAGTCCCTCGCCGTCATCCAAGCAGTGCTTGCGGACGTAGCTGCAGCGGTCCTAATGCGGTGTAGCAAACACCCGTCAACATGTCAAACATTTATAGCTTAGCCTGAATTGCTGTTATTCATATTGATTTCTGGGAAAATACAGCTCTCATATTCGTGTGTTTGTGTGTAAGTGTGTGTGCATGTGCGTGCGTATGTTTATGCATGTGTGTGAACGTGTGTATGTGTATTTGATTAGATACATGTGTGTATGCTTGTGTGTGTCTGTGTGAGCGTGCGCTAATGCGTGTGAGTGCTTATGTGTGAACTTGTGTTTAGGTGTATCTGATTGGATATGTGTGTGTATGTGTGCACACGTGTGTATGTATGTGTGTGTGTGCGTGTGTGTGTGTGTGTGTGTGTGTGTGTGTGTGCGTGTGTGTGTGTGTGTGTGTGTGTGTGTGTGTGTGTGTGCGTGTGTGTCTATAGAGGGGAGATCAGCTGACGAGCATGACATACCCGCTGGTCATTGATGATGGAGCCGCATTTATCCACTTCGTCGTCCAAAACCGGAATGTTGGTCAGTTCTTCAAAGCTAGGGACCGCCTCCCAACGTCTGTCCACGTGCTGCTCCTCTTCCTGCTGCAAGAGCCCCCGGCTGCCCAATGAAGCAGGCACGGACAATGCTGCTCGTCGACCACTGCTGCTGCTGCTTTTCGCTACAAAGGCGCAGGCAAGTGCGACGCAGACGCTGGCCGCGCGGATCGCCGTTGCTGTGAGCCGCCTCCGTCGCCGCAGCCGGGCAGCCTCGGCCTGAGCGCTGCCGGTTCGCGCCATCCGTTCCGCTGACTTCACTCGTCTTGCCACGCTTTCAGACCCTCTCCTCCTTCGAGCGCGCAGGCTCGTTCGTGCTCTCCGCACGCTCGCGCCTTGCTTTCACGCAACCAATCCCAAAAGATACCGCGAGACGCTGCAGTGCTAACACCTCGTTCTGGCTGGTGATTCGAGGAGTCGCTCCCGATCTGCTCGCCGGCGTCCGACCGCTGCCTATGATAGCCACAACGAAATACAGGGCGGCCTTGCTCGCCACTTATCGAGTAGCCAGTTACCTGCCTCAGTAAAGGAAGCCTAATATAAATGATAGGCTGCCCGTCGTCTTATGGTCAGATTGATTTGAATCTAGAGGTTTGCATATCCAATATCATGTGTACGGGACAGTAACTCTAGCGGTTACTGTTACCGTTAATATCGGCGCGTCTCACCTGCAGGGCAACCACCTTGCCCAAGCAGTTAGACGCAGCCAACGACCAACGACTTCCCCAACGGTCAGCTCTAGCTAGCCCGTGCCTTATAAGCCGTAGCTAGCCACGAGCCTAGGCACTCTCTGCTTTCGCGCTCAGCCAATCTAGGCTTCGCGCGAATGCAGTCTCGACTCTAGTAGTCGAGCAGGGTGTCAGTTTTACCTTTTCGTCCCATGCGCACTCGAGCGTCACGCGACACTTCCCCTCGTTCAGCTACGCAGTTCCCCACTATGCAGCCCGAGCAGTCTACATCCGCCGCAGCGGCCGACCCTCACGCTACCACACTCGAACAACGCACAGCCGAACAGATTCGTACGGCGGTTTTGGAATCGGAACAACGCATTACTGAGCAGTTTTTGGCGGCTAACGCTGCCTTACTCGCTCAGCTTCGACAGCCGACAGCCACACCTGCTACTACTGATCAACAGCAGTCCATTCCCACCGACGCGACCACAGCGACGGAGGGTGGCAAGGAGGCCCCTGTGCCACCTATCGACCTGCTTGACGACGAACCCGACCCCTCCGCGGCCGAATTCGTCGACTTCACCTACTACGGCGAAGTCATCCCATCCGGCCTCGAACGTCCCCCTCGCGACGTCGACGAGCCACGTCTGTGGACACTCACGGACGACACCGCCCGCTCTCTAAGCGACAAACGCACCCAGGCAGCCTACGACGAGTACCTACACATCGGGTGCTATGCCTTCTTCGACAGCTGCGCCAACGCGGCAATTGGCGAGGCTCTGGACACGCTGTCGCACGGCACACCTCTACCGCCAGAGCAGGCGGCAGCGATTACCCTCATCCGAGCGGGTCATCGCACCCACATGGCGACGGAGGAGGCCGCCCGTACTAGATTGGGCTTCCTCCGCCTCACCAAGGGCGGACAAACGAGCACAGATGCGGACCGCGTCTTTGCCGAACTGGCCCACGAGCGCTTCTGCCGACCGCGCCCTGCCGCGGTCTCCGGCACATTGGACGCGCTTCGCCAAGCGTTCGTCGACCGCACGCTGGAAGTCAGCCTACACGCCGCCAGCAAGGCCGCCGCCGGAGCTGCCTTCGCGAAAGTCACACCGGACAAGCCTCCCGGCCCCGATGCGCGAGCCCGCAAAGCCGCCGCCGACAAACGCAAGGCCGCTGCAGCAGCAGCAGCCGCAGCACGCGCCGCCCCCGCCCCCAAGCCGACCGACCCGGCTAAAACCTCGAGCAAGAAATGACGGTGTGGCCCGCCGCTCCGATTCCTGCTCCCCGACGTCTTCCTTCATGCGCCACCGCGTGCGTCGAAGATGGCGGGAGTGGGAGCGCATCGGAGCGAGCGGCCAAGTCCTAAACTGGATCCGCCATGGCGTTCGCGTAAAGTTCAAGCAAGGTCTACGCCCCAAGCCCTTCAACCACGGCATCTCTATGCTCGACGCGACGCCGGCCCAACTCGAGTTTCTAAACTCGGAGCTCCCCCGCTTCGAGGCTTGCGGAGCTTGGGAGCGGGCGGACAACCCTCGCTACGTTTCCCGGATGTTTTTAGTTCCAAAACCCGGGTGCAACCAATGGCGTTTGATTATCGACCTTCGAGAACTCAACCGTTATTGCTCGACCTTCACCATGACGTGCGAGACGCTCAAGCACCTACGTCACCTCTCGCGGCCGGGCGACTACTTCGTCTCCCTCGACCTTGCCGACGGGTACTACACCCTTGGCATCCGGGAGGAAGACCGCGACTTCTTCACGGTCAACTACCGCGGCACGCTATGGCGCCTAGCATGCCTCCCCATGGGCTGGTCGGGGTCGGCTTACTACTTTTGCAAGCTAACTCAAGTGTTCACGAACCACCTTCGTCGCCCCCCGCAACCGGTGCCAACGGCTACTTCCCCTCACAGTCGCCGCCCCACCAAGCGCTTCCTCCGAAACGCGCGGTGGCGGGGAATTCGACTCCTACCCTACATGGACGACTTCCTTTTCCTCGCCGACTCCTACGAGGACGCCCTCCTACTGCGACAGCGCGTTCAAGCCCTACTCGACAGCCTCGGCCTCGAACGCAACCCCAAGAAGGGCGTTTGGACACCTACCCAAGTGGGCGACCATTTAGGCTTAACGGTGGACCTCCATCACGGCATGTTTCGCGCCCCCCCCGCAAAGCTCCAACAGCTCGCGCAACAGGCCTCATCCCTCCTCGGCCGAGCTGCGTCAAACGCCCGGTGGCTACCTACTCGCCAACTTGCGGCTTTCGCCGGAAAGGCGCAGTTCCTCTACCTCGCCATCGCCCCCGCGCGCTTCTTTTTGCGCGAGCTCCACAACGTGTTAGCCACACGGGTTGGGTGGGGCGGACGCGTCCGCCTCACCCACCAACTACGCCGAGACCTCGAGTGGTGGCGCACGGTCCCCACTCAACACAACGGGCGGTCCATCTACAAGCCTATCGAGACCGCCTACCTCCACGCCGACTCGAGCGACTACGGTTGGGGGGCCGTTCTCAACGAGGACTCCAACTATCAAGCCCGGGGCTTTTGGAGCGCTACCGACCGCCAACAACACATTACGTGGAAGGAACTTCGTGCGGTGCGACACGCGGTGGAATCTTTTCTACCCCAACTCCGAGGCCGACAAGTCCTCCTACACGAGGACAACACGGCGGTGGTCGCCGCCCTCACCAAGCTCACCTCGCGCTCGCCCGCCATGATGGCCGAACTCCGTCGCCTATGGTACCTCCTCGACAGCAACGACATCAACATCCGGCCGCGCTACATCCGCTCGGCGGCCAACATATGGGCCGACGCGCTAAGCCGGGAGTTGGACTACGAAGACTGGCAGCTCAACCCTCGTGTTTTCGCCTACCTTCAACGCCGGTGGGGGCCGCACACTATCGACCGTTTCGCCTCGATGCTCAACACGCAGCTACCACGCTTCAATGCCCGCTGGCGCGACCCCCTGTGCGAAGACATCGACTGCCTACACCTCCCCGACGCGGCGTGGAAGTGCGAGAACAACTACTGCAACCCCCCTTGGTCTGCCCTACCGGCGCTGGCAGCAAAACTCGAACAAGCTCAAGCAGCGGCAACCGTTGTCGCCCCCTACTGGCGAAACAAAACGTGGTACCACGCGTTCGCACGCTTGGCCACCGAGACCGTGCACTTCCCAGCGTCCCGCGACCTGTTCTTTCCAGGCAGGCTGGGCAAGCACGAAGGGGTCGGGCCACCCGCGTGGAGCATCGTGGCCTTTCGGCTAACACCCCCTCTTGGCTCTACACTCGACGCGGTGCGATTGGCCGAGCGATACGCCCGGACCGATTAAAAGCGCCTGTACAGCACGTTCCCCCTCTGCGTACAGGACCGCCGCGCTACGGCTTACGCCGTGAAGCAGCACAGTCGCCCTGGTCCACCGATTTAGCTGAAACTTTCCAAGACCTCCTAGGATCAGACAGACTCGGGGTTACGGCGGTTGCCCTACTCAGCAACTCGCTAGCGCCCTCGACGTACACGAGCTACCAGAGCGCAATCAGACAATTTTTTATTTTTTGTGCAGAAGAAAACATCGCCCCGCTACAGGCCACACCCGCCACAATGGTCCGTTACACGGCCTGGCTGGCCCTACTCGGAACGGTCGCTGCGAGCTCGCTGCAACCCTACTTCTCCGCCATAAACAAGTTCTTCCGTGACCACCGGCGCCAACCTGTCGCCGTGGGCGAACTCTTGGCGGACGCCCGCCGTGGCCTCGAAATGCTACAGCACCGCCTGGTACCTACCACCGCTCGCCTCCCGCTACCCGCACAAGTCGCCCTGGACATCCTGCACTACGCCAACACCCTTCACGATACTTTCGCGTGGACCCCTGCTGCCTTACCCCAGATGCAACGCTTCAGGGCCTGTTTAGCGGTGTGCGTCAATTACACGTTTTTCTGCCGCGCCGAAACCGGCGCCCGCTGCCAGACCGGCGACCTTGTGGTCGACAAGCCTTCGCAGCAAATCTGCCTCTACGTGCGGAAGTCTAAGGGGGACCAGCGCCGCGACGCCAGCGATAAACTAGTCATCGCGGTACCTGTAGCCGCTAACCCCGTCCTGGCGAACCTGATCAACTACTACACGGAACAACGCGCTATATTCTGCACCAAATTCTACAGCAAGCCACCCCCGCTCGCCTTCTGGAGTTTCTCACCTTCAGAGCCCTCCGCCGATTGGGGTGCCGCGTCCACCATCTCCACCTGGCTCTCCCTCGCCCTCCTCACAGTCAACTCGTCAGCGCCCGCCGGCTTTAAATGGACGTCGCACAGCCTACGGAAAGGCGCGGCGTCCGCTGCCAGCTGCATCGGCGCGCCCCTCCCCGTAATCAAATTTATGGGTGGCTGGGCCAAGAACAGCTCTGTGACTGAAGGAAAATATATTGACCCAACCATGACCCCAACACCTGCTGCTTGGCGGTTCTTCGGCTGGCTCACTCCGTCCCCCCCGCAACACTAATTCTGGCTGTGCAAGCCTTTGGCTTTAGGTTACTGGCAAAACGTGCCCTAGGGTAAATGGTCAGATTGATTTGAATCTAGAGGTTTGCATATCCAATATCATGTGTACGGGACAGTAACTCTAGCGGTTACTGTTACCGTTAATATCGGCGCGTCTCACCTGCAGGGCAACCACCTTGCCCAAGCAGTTAGACGCAGCCAACGACCAACGACTTCCCCAACGGTCAGCTCTAGCTAGCCCGTGCCTTATAAGCCGTAGCTAGCCACGAGCCTAGGCACTCTCTGCTTTCGCGCTCAGCCAATATAGGCTTCGCGCGAACCCACCCACCCATCCCTATAATCCTTCGCTAATTGACCCCCAGACCCTGTCTGTGGGTGTCTTTTGGCCAAATTGTAAGCAAGCTGACATCTTTGGCAAAACGTGCCCTAGGGTAAATTGCCCGCATTAATGCCATGCCAGAACGTTACCGTGAAGATATGGCTGCATTGCTTTAAGGCGATGTCGTCCCCCCTTCCCTTCATGGCGCCGCTCATTTTACAGGGAAAGGGAGGTTTTCCAATTATGACGCCATGCCCTCCCTCATATTGCCTTCGTGCTTTGGTAATTCATGACATTTCATGTATCGCACTCTTGAAATATTTTACTCCGTGAGATAGGCCTTGCTCCTTCTCGCATTACTCGAATGGGCCGACGCCCGGACGGGTAGGACAGTGCCGGGAATGCATTCATTCTTGTTTGCATGTTATTGGAAGGTTTTTAGTTGGTGAGACTCCAACACTAGCCTCGATGGTTAGCGCAATACGGTACGGTTCTCGTGCAATGGTGCGTACGTTGTGCACTCACACGAGCCTCGCCTAGCCGGGACCATGATCGATGATGCGTTTGAGGTTTGCTTCGAACTTAGGGTCTCGGTCGTGCTTGCAAAATGCCGCTTGTAGAGGGTGCATGTGCGTGTTTACGTGTAAGTCCCATATCCCGGGCCGGGGGCGCAAAAATAAACTTTTCTTTGTATGGTACGGATACGGGTACATGTAACGACTAAAGGTTTGACTGCTCCTATAGCCAGATATGCACATGCACGTAGCACGCGTAGGGACTCGTGAGAGACCATGTCTATCCATTTATCTAGCTAGACTCTAGCTAGCGAGACGAGTGGGTCGTCCTATTGATATTTGCCACGTCGCTATTGAAATAATTGAAATATTTTACTCCAATATCAGTAAAACCGGCTGGAGTCTCTGGCCCCCCCTTTTGCTATGCTCAACTTGTTGTTGGACTTCTAAGCGTGAGGTAGACCGTGAACCACTAATCCCAACCTCTCCAATGGCAGTAACGATACCGTCTAAAACATACCCGTATCAAGATATTTATTATTTTCTGATCTATACGTTTTTTTTTTGGATACAGTATGAAATAAAAGATGTCGCTAGTCTCCACGATATGCCGCTGCGGGGTCGCTGATCAGCAAGGCTGCTCAGCTTGAGTTGGTCGAGGCGAACCTGCCTGACCTCGGCTCCTGTGCGACTCCGGTCGTGCCGGAGCTTGGGGGGAAAGGCAGGTGAAAAACCCCCCTCGCATAGGTCGTCGTCGGTCCCGCCTCGATCCGTGCTCAACCCCGCCCGAGGTATTAGCCGCTCCTCTCGACGCAGCTCTCCACCTAGCCGAGTCTTCTCTCCTCCTTCGGGGGCTGAGAAGAAAAAAGAACTAGGCTGCAGACGGTGTCCGGCTGGCTCTCCTGCCCCCGAGCCAGATTTTCTCCTGTCCCCTGTCCTTTTCCCGTCTGTTTCCAACACCTATCTGATCGCGCTGTGCCCGTCCGTGCCCTCCCCCGGTGGTTTACGTTGTTAGGGGGCCGCCTTTACGAGCAGTGTGCCGTTACGATAACCCTAGGCACACTGCCTGAGGCAGCCTATCGATAACCGGGTACCGACTAGGGGAGGGGTTGGAAGAGCACATGGATCGAGTCGCCGGTCCTCAAAAGATGGTGGGTACGGGAATTTTTTCAAAAACCCCCCGTACCGGGCTTTTCCGGCGGCGGGCGATCCTAGGGACCGCCGCCGCCAGACGGTGCCGCTCCTCCGGCTGCGACCACCCTCCGTCCTGCGGAGCAACATGCCTCGCCCCCCGGGGAGACCTAAGGCCATCGCAGGGCTGGCGGCTGCTAGCGAGCGCCGTCCCTAGCGCTGCTTCCCAGCTGTCCGCCGCCAGCTCCAACACCCTCGTCCCTCCGCTGATCCGTCCGTACCCCTCTTCGCCAAAAAATATTTCGCAGACGCCGCCCCCGCCCCATCGTCGGGAGAGTATCTGCGAGTATTTAGTCGCGGAAAAGACGTATCGGACTAGCCGAGCGGGAGATCCTTGTGCCGGAGTACGGATATTATGTTTTTCCAAAATCTTCCGTACAGGGCTTCCCGACAGCTGCTGATCCCGTGGATCGCAGCTGTCGGTACCTCGTTCAGCCCCCTACCGTGCCAGGCCTGGCACGGCTATGGGGTTACCAGCGCCCACCGCGTGGAGGTAGAGGTAGGTGCCGACGGGCCTGCGAGCGCACCCCTCTCCGGGGCCGCCGCAGCTGCGCCGCCGGCGGGCGCCGCCACGTCGCTAGCCGTATCATTTAAATGCGGAGTGGACGGTATCATCAAATTGACAAATTGAACTCCGTACCGTTGCTCGCGCAGCATAGCATTGTGTGAACTGTGGACCTTTATCTCCGTCGGGCGGGACTTGCGGCTAGAGGTCCGCCGTATTCGGTCGGGAGCTTCTCGAGATCGACCTTGGGATGTGGTGTGGTTAGACTTTAGGGCCCCACATGCCCACACCGTCATTTTGTTGCTGATGTGACGGTCACAAGCGCTCGCACGAACACTAGTGTCCCTCAAATAGGCGCTCACCTCCCACTTACGGGCAGTCTTGTATTGGGAGCTCAGCATGACATTCTCGATGCAGATCTTTGCACTTCCACTTTGGCACGCCTTCGGTTCGGTCGGTCCATGACTACTATCCCTTGGCTATGGAGGTAGGAGGGGGGCCGGTTGGCGCCTACGGGGACAAAATTTGTCGAGCGCTTGAAAATTTTGGTGGGAGTTTGTCGCTTCCCTAGGATGGATGCAGCGGACTCTCGTTCATTGCGTTGTGACATGTATGTCCGCATGCAACATTTCGTTCGTCGATATACTTCTCTTCCCTTTCGACGGTTTTTGGGGGATGTGCGTCGAGAATCCATGCAACGTCTTTCTGCCGCTTTTGATGGTACTTTGGGATCTTATCTTCGCGATGCTTTGCAAGAGGGCAGTGCTGATGCTGTGGCATGCCTTTCTGTCCCTCGAGCTTAGGCCTGTGGGTTTTTTGTTTCCTTTTTTCCTTTTTGTTTGATGACTTCCACCTCTTTGTATTGTAAGCAAATTGTTGTTATGTATCTCCGCTGGCCTCCCGCGGCGCGAATGCGTACGGGTAGTCATCAGATGAGCAGGCGGTCGTCCGTCAGGAGAGGGGTCAATAAACTGACCAAGCACCTACTGCAGACCATACATTCTGGTAGTCTCTATTCTACTACTTGCGTCCGAACCACTGCATACCCCGGCGCACATCCTTGCCTCACACTTTCCGTGTGGAGTATTTGGCATGTAGTGAGCACGGAGATTTTTGCTACAATTGCCGGGAATGGTGCTGGCTGGGCGGCGGCGAGGGCAGTTGCTCGGCAGCCTCGCCGCCGCAACGCTGCTCATCTATTGGGCCAATGTCGAGATATACAGCACACACTTCGCCGACACACCGCGAGGTGAAGGGGGGGGGCGCGAACCCTGTCGTGGCCAGCTCTACCGTATTGATCAATCGACGTATACTTTGGAAATGAGTTTTTATAGCATTTTTACAGCGGAGGGTGCGAGGTGTGCTGACTGCGCCCTGTGTGTGCTTCGTCAGACCATCCCCAAGTCGAGTTTGTCGATGCCTCTTATCGATTGAGACAGCGCGTGCGCTACGAACACACCGAGCCCCGTCACCGGACGAACAGCTTGCGAGTTTCATCTGGGTCGATTCGACTAATCCCGGCAGAGAATGGGGTCAGGGAGGAGGGAGGAGAGGTGGTGCTGGGCGATGACGTGCAGGAAGGCGAAGAGGCCGGGGCCGAGGATGTGGCGGGAGACGGCGAAGTTATCGACGCGGCGCTGGGGACGGAGGCTGAGTCGCGTGTAGGGGCCGCTGCGGGGCTGATGTCTGAAGAGGAACGTGAGGAGGCGTTGGAGCGAGAGGAAATGCGGCGCGGGTTAGGTGGGGGGAGAGGACTCGCGCCTGGCATTTCATGAAATAAATTGGTGTTCCAGACGGAACAGATAGACAATAATGGAATGGAGCAGTAGAGAGTGTGCTGCAGTATGGAAGGAATGCAGAACATGCGTATCATATTTGAGGTATGCTAAGTGCTGAAACGCGTGGTGGCAGGATTAGGGTGGCAAGAGTCCGCACCGGGAGAGCATCAACAGCGGAGGCGCAGCATTTGGATGCCGTGCTACAATGAAACGGAAGCGGAGCGATTAGGAGTGCACCAGGTGAGTCACTTTCAAGACCATCTGTCACACGCAGTTCTGCTGTCTCTCTCGTGCGCAGTGTGGGTACCATTATGCTGGCCATGGGTGGTGCAGTGATGTAAGTAGTGGCAATGATGCAGTGGCGGCAATCTAGGCCTCCAGGGATGAAGAGCAAAGAGTTCGATGCGGTGGCCAAGTGCTGGCGGAAGCGGGGGAAGAGCGACCCGCTGCTGCCTGCAGAGCAGCTTCCCCCCACTTCGGGACTCGAGTTACGGATGGATGAGGGGTGGCTGAGGAGCTTCCTGTTCCTGCATGCTGCAAATGTGGGCCGCCTCGGAAAAGGTTTCGCTGATGAGGAGGGCACTACGCTCTCTGACACCGAGGACGTCCTGCAGTATTTACCACAAAGTGGGGAGGAGGTGTGTGGCACTGACTAGGCCCCACATCGCCTTTCTCTCCCTTGTCTTCGCGCTTGGCCGTTGAACAACCAACTTGTGTATCGCAGGCACTGAGTGGGATGCGTCACGCAGACTGCGCCGTTGTCGGCTCAGGTGGCAGCCTCTACGGCGCAGGTCCGCTGCACTCTTTTCCCCCCACCAGCCAGGCAGTCTGCTCACGATGAATGAAGCAAAAGGGGACGGGTGTCACTGAGGGCAAAATACGTCTGGTTGCGGTGTAGGGCAGGGATGGGAGATTGACCAGCACGAGGTGGTGCTGCGGGTGAATGAGGCTCCAGTGGCGGGCTATCAGAGGGACGTGGGCAGGAGAACAGACATGCGGCTGATCAACAACCTCTGGTCGGATAAGTATTCCAAAGGTACGACCCTCCGTCGCTTTTACGGCTTGCATGATGGGAGGACGGAAGCCGTGGCGTGACTGCAAGCAGCGCTGCAGCGTTGATGGTGGTGGTGGTGGTGGGGCCTGCCTGTCTACTCTGCAGGCCCGGTGTCTTCAAGGCCGCTTGAGGAGGGAGTGGCACTGGTCAGCACGCGCGCCGATGGTGATTCGTTTTTGGAGCTCGGGAAATGGCTGCGTAAGAAACGGCCTGATGTTCGGCTGCGTCTGATGTCTTCTCGCGTGGTGACAGCCATCCGTCAGGTGATTATCCCTAAACAGACGAGGCATGCTCGTGTGTTGCTGAGAAAGGGTGACGCATGCTCACGTGGAAGGTTGGTGGGTGGGTGTGTGGTTGCAGGGCATTCTGGTGCCCTGGCGTCAGCAGCTGAACGAGAGCGACGTGGAGGCGCTCCAGGCTGCGGTGCTGGAGGGCCGCGACACGCCCTCCTCCGGCCTCATCTCCACCTTCCTTCTGCTCCAACTATGTGAGAGTGTCACCGTCTACGGGTTTACGGGTATTAACGACGGCAACCGGTGATGCGCCCGCTGAAGCCACGCATTTACTGCACGAACGACACCATTACAAATTATTGAGTGCTGAGGCCTTATCTCTCGTCATCGGCAGCGAGGCAATGAAGCATATCCACAACATGTACCATACTGTGCTGTCTCTGCGCCTTCCACTTTTTTGGGCCATGTGGGTATCACTAGCAAAGGAGTGGCATTGAGTCCTCCCCTTCCATTTCATCACTCCCTCCCTTACCTTCTGTAGGTATCACTACTACAAGACTGCGCGGCGCTACCAGAATCGCACCCACAGCTTCACAGCGGAGCGCGCTCTGTTCCGCGCGCTCGACCGGGATGGCGTGATTAAGTTTGTGGACGGCAACCCGGACTCAATTCACACCTGGATATGATGACCGGCGGCAGCGACAGGCTACCTCCCCCCGTTTCGAACGCCTCCTTCAGAGCACCGTTGCTGATGGTTGGGGTCACGCGGTATGCCGCATGGTGCGTTTTCTGGAGTAGCGGTATACGCATCCTATCGCACATCATTCACAGGCATACAGTCCAGCGGTAGCTACCGATCCCAGTGGACATATATGTATGTTTGCCCGTCCCCTGTTGAGGATGGCAATGCACATATACATACGATGTTGCATGGTGTCCCATTCATTTTTGTTAAAAGAATTTCACTCGCATTTGATTTGATGAGAAATTGAGTTGGGCATTTTGAACAGACATATACGAAACGTTTGAACCACTGACTGTACTCAGTCTCTGACATCGACACAAAACAAGCTCGCCTATCTTGTCAGCCCGACACCGACGTCCTGTTCTGTGCCGTCTGATTGCGCAGCTGAGTATTATTGATTGTGGCTGATTCCTCTACGGACCGGACATTCCGAGCCGATTGCATCACTCGCGAGGCGCTTCGCGCCGATTAAAGGCCTGTGACCAGTGTTGGTTGTTTTTGTAGGGTAATTCCTCTCAACATCAGTCCAAAATGGACCGGTGTATCCTCCCGGCCTGCGCGTGAAGCTCTGCCAACGCGAACATGGCAATTGCTGGTTCGAGAGACGGTCTAAAAGTTCCCGAACGAAAGGGGTCGTAATTTCTTCATCCTTCACCGCAGAGAGGTAGTGATCACAATATACCTACCCAGTCTCGGGGGTTCCGGCGAGGGTAGAAATCGTTTTTAACCCTGCTTGCGCAGCTGCTGCTTCAGGCTTGCCCGGCAACGAAAGAGCTGCCTGCGTCGGGATGTATCGGAGCTTGTGCTTGTGATGAAGACAGTGACGTGCACAAGCAAATGCTGTTTGGGCTAATTCTAAGCTTCAAATACGTGAACATCCGTAAAACTATGCAAACCATAAAAGCATTTCAAGGATCGACTTGAGGGGGCTCTTGAAATAGCAGCCATCGCGATTTATCTATACAGGCTCCTTCTACAGGTGAATGTTTATGTTCATGTAATGAGCACCAATTTCGACAGAGGAATCGGCGGCCTTTCAAATCAGCGACCGTAAATAAATCCGAAATACTTAGCAAATTAAATCCGTCACAGCCAGAAGTTGCTTCTTGTTTGCCCCGGGCACACTTTGTCACACATTATATACAATGTCATTACCGCAACCCCTCCCTCCACACCAGGAATGGATGATTGTTTCCTCGGGTCTACCATATGCCTATGCAGATTACTGTTAACAATTTACCCGTGCAGGGCATCCGCGGCGCGGGCCTACGTTGCCACGGGCCCGGACTTGGCATCCCACGCCTTCAGGATGTGCTCGCCCTTAAGCCAAATGTGGCTCAGTTTTGGAGAGGCCAGCCCGGTGGTGAGGGAGCCTGGTTGCTCGTAGGGATACAGTTCAGCGTAGGAGATGAGAGACATAGGGCCGTCGGGCCGCATCATGATCAAGTCCCTCGTCACCTCCAGCGGCCTGCACGCAGTCCATGCCACCCACCGGAGGCCATGACCGTTACCAAATGCAATGACATACCAAACACAGTGGATGACAATGGAAATGGCTATGCGATGGAACGAGGGTTGTGATGGGTCTACGCACGCTGTCGCGCCCGCTGCGCCCATAATCTCCAGCGCAGTCTCTACAGTCTTTTTATGGTAATTGTACACCCTCGTGCTCTTGTTCTCCACGTTCAGCCCCTTCATGAGCTCCTTGTCGAGGGTGGTGATGCCGGTGGGGCAGCGGTTGGTGTTGCACTTCAGGGCCTGCGCGTATTGTCGGGAAGCATTGTGTGTGTCTGAGCCAGCAGAGGACTGCTACTAAAAACGCTATGGGGCGAAAGGGGGGCCGCAGACCTGAATGCAGCCCAGGGCAAACATCATGGCGCGTGCCGAGTTGCACACATCGGCCCCCAGCGCCATGTTCTGGACGAGTGAGAAGCCGGTGAGGGACTTTCCTGACGCAATGACTGTGATCTGACCAAGTAGAAGTATCAGGCAGGCTAACACAGCGTTAGTAATCACTGAGAAATGGGAAAGAGCGGGGGATGAAGAAGAGAATAGGGAGAAGGGAGGGGGGTTGGAAGGACCTTGTCTCTGATGCCAGCCGCAGTGAGGGTGTTGTCTACAAAACTTAGTGCATCCCTGGCAAAGCAGTAAGGGGAGCAGTGTCAGCGCTGAAGTTGCTTGTGTCGTCGCTGGAAGGCAAGTGGGAGGAGCAAGAACTGTTCGTGGATTGGGCGCACCTGAGCGGCATTCCTACGCTGTTGCTGAACTCGGGTGGGGCGGCGCCCGTGCCACCCTCGCCGCCGTCAACCTGGATTGGTTTGTCAGTAGTCATCCAGTCAGAGGATGGACGAAAGCCAACTGTCCATGAAAGGCTGTGTTTGTGTGTTTGCCTGTCTCTTGGTCTATCTGTCTGCTCGTTCGTCAATTACTCAGTCCTTTCACCCGTTTGCTTGCCTGCCTGTCTGCATGTTTGTCTACCTGCCTATCTAATTAAATATCTGTCTTTATGTTCGTCCGTGCGTCTGTCTGTCGATCTACTTTCTTGCCTGTCTGACCGCGTGCATCTCAATCTGCCTGTCTCCCTGCCTACAGCCCTGCCTCCCCGCCAGCAAGTCAGTTCATGCATCTACCCCTGTGTGTGTGTGTGTGTGTGTGTGTGTGTGTATCTGCTCGTCCGTCCATGAGTATGTTCATTCGTCCGTGTGGTTCCCTGCCTGTCTGCATGTCCGTCTTCCTTCCTGATGTGTTATCTATCGGACTGCCTGTTCAGCTGTAAGTTTGTCCGTCCACATGCTGGCCTGCTTAATCACTTATATGTTGTCTGCCTCGCTCTGCTTGCCCCCTGTCTCCCCGCCTGCCCCTTTGTCCACACAGCCGTATGTTTATGTGTTTGTCTGTCAGTAGGTGTGCTGGCAGTGCGTACCGTAATAAAGTCGGGGTAGACCTTCTCCCGCAGCATCGCGTGCACCACCGCCGCAAACTCCTCCGGCTTTCCAATGCACAGCTTCATTCCGATGGGCTTGCCACCGGATAGGCCTCTCAGGGTGCGGATGAAGCCCACCAGGCCGGCAGGCCCGCTAAAGGCAGAGTGCAGCGGCGGTGAGTTGCATGTTTGCCCCACCTGTGCGTCAAGAAACAGGAAAGGGGCGTGTGAAATCAGACACAGCTTTTCTGTTGCTCTGCTAATCATCAAGCACAGTTTCAAGCCCACTGCTTATGTGCAAGAGAGGATGGGAGTAGAGAGAGAGGGTGGGTAGGGTTGTCTGCCTGAATGCCACGGGCCTCTGCGATCTCAGGAGTAACTTTACTTCCTGGCAGCATGCCTCCATGCGCTGGCTTTGCACCTGAAAAGGAAAATGTTTGCGACAGGGTCAATGCAGGTGTAAGTCACATGTGGTGATGATAGGGCAGTGCGAGGGGGGAAGGAGGGAGGGGGGGGGGGGGGCGTGCCTTGGGATAGCTTTATCTCAATCATCTTGACGTTGGGGCGGTTCGCGTTCTCGCGGAACATATCGGGACAGAACTTGCCGTCAGGGGTGCGGCAGCCAAAGTAGCCTGTCCCCACGTTCCACACGATGTCGCCGCCGGGTTGCAGGTGGAACTTGGAGATGCCGCCCTCGCCTGCGACGGGCGACGGTCGTCGACGGCAGATAAATCAGACCGACAACAACAACACGACATCTGCTGTCGGGGCAGAAGGGTGTCATAGTTCGGAGGGAGGTGCGAACCTGTGTTGTGCGAGAAGCCGCCCATCTTGGCGGCGGTGTTGAGGGCGAGGATGGCGTTGTCGGAGAGCGCACCGTAGGACATCGCGGAGATGTTGAAGATGGAGCTGAGGTAGGGCTTGCGGCACTCAGGGTTGCCGCCCCCAATGAGCACGCGCCCCGCGTTCTTTACCGCGTGCATCTCTACCGGCCACATCGAGTGCGTGACAAATTCGTAGCCGTCTTGGTACACTTGCAACCGCGTGCCGAAGGGCATCGAGTCCGACACCGTCTTGGCACGTTGGTACACGATCGTCCGCTCGCGACGGCTGAAGGGGACCGCCTGCGAAATGACATGCAGAAAAAGAAAACATGACCTTAGGTCGCGGGGCTCGGCAAAGGAAGAGATGCCAAGGATGCGTGCGTCCTTTAGTTTCGACCGCCTTTCGTAAGTAGCAACTCTCGTCTATAATGCTCCTTATGCCAGACGACCTATATGTACTACTCGCGCGTACCTCGAGGTCGCCCTCCACAAAGTACTGTCTGATCTCGGGGCGGATGGTCTCCAGGATGTAGCGGATGTTGCCCAGGACGGGGTAGTTCTTCTTGATGGTGTGGCTCTCCTGCCCCACGTCGCGAATGCCCTGGTACCAGTATACGCCCATCAAGCCGCCCAGCAACCATGGGGTACTGGCGGCAGGGCCGAGCCACGCAAACAGGCCGGCGGTGGCCGCGGTGCCAGCGGCGCCAGTGACGTAAAAGGGACGTCGACCCCACGCTTCAATGAAATCAGGAAAATTTGAGCTCTTCTCCCACCGGCTGATCTTCCGCCCAGTGAAGTCCTCGTTTGGTTTTACATCCAAGGATGCGCTCCCCTCGGTCTCCTTAGGCGGCCGTTGCTCACCCCACCCCGAGACGCTCATGCAGCGCACAGCCAGACCGCCCGTGCCGACCCCGCTCGACAGGATTCCTGACTGTGCCCTCATACTGCTAATCACCCTATGCCCGATTCCCCCTGCATGCACGTAGTACCGGCGAAGCTTCATGTTTAGGTATTCAGAGTTACGTCATATATCCGTGAACATTGATGGAACGAAGAACGGAAAGTCGGAAGCACAAATAACATGCCGCAAAGGTAGCTTTCATTCAAACTGATTAACGATACTGCATAAGGGATAGGCTGGGATCTGTAGGGGATGGGTGTGGGCTAGTGACCGGTAAGTGCAGAGGCGCCAAGTGCCAACGCCGACGCAGGCACCCGTCGCGAGGCCGCTGTGGCTGTCGACGCCATCCTGGCGCGTTGGCGAGAACAAAACCTAATCGGCTTCCAAACGCTACAAACAAGACGCTCCTGCTGAGTTGCTGAAGATGAAACTAGAGGGTATACGAGCGGTGTGTGCAGAAGAGGGGGGAGGCGCTTCGCTCAAGACGTCTGTCGCTGTGAGTCCCGTGATGACGCTGGTGTCCATGGAAGGTCGCTAATTGTGTCGGAGTTGGTTTCCGAAACGACTCACCACGCAAGCACGCCAAGTGATGTGCAACGAACTGCCTTACCTCTATCCGCTATCCGATGGCATGACGATTACTTAAAATCACTTTATATTTTATTAGGTTGTTATTTTATACATTTATCACATTATTATAAATTTACCCTAGGGCACGTTTTGCCAAAGATGTCAGCTTGCTTACAATTTGGCCAAAAGACACCCACAGACAGGGTCTGGGGGTCGATTAGCGCAGGATTATAGGGATGGGTGGGTGGGTTCGCGCGAAGCCTAGATTGGCTGAGCGCGAAAGCAGAGAGTGCCTAGGCTCGTGGCTAGCTACGGCTTATAAGGCACGGGCTAGCTAGAGCTGACCGTTGGGGAAGTCGTTGGTCGTTGGTTGCGTCTAACTGTTCGGGCAAGGTGGTTGCCCTACAGGCGAGACGCGCCGATATTAACGGTAACAGTAACCGCTAGAGTTACTGTCCCGTACACATGATATTGGATATGCAAACCTCTAGATTCAAATCAATCTGACCATTTACCCTAGGGCACGTTTTGCCAGAAACCTAAAGCCAAAGGCTTGCACAGCCAGAATTAGTGTTGCGGGGGGGACGGAGTGAGCCAGCCGAAGAACCGCCAAGCAGCAGGTGTTGGGGTCATGGTTGGGTCAATATATTTGCCTTCGGTCACAGAGCTGTTCTTGGCCCAGCCACCCATAAATTTGATTACGGGGAGGGGCGCGCCGATGCAGCTGGCAACGGACGCTGCACCTTTCCGTAGGCTGTGCGACGTCCACTTGAAACCGGCGGGTGCGGATGAGTCGATGGTGCGGAGGGCGAGGGTGAGCCAGGCGGAGATGGTGGACGCGGCGCCCCACTCGGTGGAAGGTTCGGAAGGTGAGCAGCTCCAAAAGGCGAGTGGGGGTGGCGTGTTGTAGAATTTGTTGCAGAAGGTCGCGCGCTGCTCCGTGTAGTAGACGAGCAGGTCTGCCAGGACGGGGTTAGCTGCTACAGGGATAGCGATGACAGGTTTTTCGGCCGCGTCGCGGCGCTGGTCCCCTTTAGATTTGCGCACGAATAGGCAGATTTGTTGAGAGGGCCTGTCGACCACTAAGTCGCCGGTCTGGCAGCGGGCGCCAGTTTCGGCGCGGCAGAAAAACATGTAATTGACACACACCGCTAAACAGGCTCTGAAGCGCTGTATCTGAGGGAGGGAAGCAGGGGTCCACGCGAAAGTTCTGTGTAGGGTGTTGGCGGCGTGTAGGATGTCCAGAGCGACTAGCGGGAGGCGAGCGGTGGTGGGCAGCAGGCGGTGCTGCAGCATTTCGAGTCCACGGCGGGCGTCCGCCAGGAGTTCGCCCACGGCGATAGGTTGGCGCCGGTGGTCGCGGAAGAACTTGTTAATTGCGGAGAAGTAAGGCTGCAGCGAGCTGGCAGCGACCGTTCCCAAGAGGGCTAGCCAGGCCGTGTAGCGGACCATCGTGGCCGGCGTGGCCTGTAGCGGGGCGATATTTTCCTCTGCACAAAAAATAAAAAACTGTCGGATTGCGCTCTGGTAGCTCGAGTACGTAGAGGGCGCTAGCGAGTTGCTGAGTAGGGCAACCGCTGTAACCCCGAGCTTATCTGATCCTAGGAGGTCTTGAAAAGTTTCAGCCAGTTCGGAGGACCAGGGCGACTGTGCTGCTTCGCGGCGTAATCCGTAGCGCGGCGGTCCTGTACGCAGAGGGAGGACGTGCTGTACAGGCGTATTTAATCGGTCCGGGCGTATCGCCCGGCCAATCGCACCGCGTCGCGTGTAGAGCCAAGAGGGGGTGCTAGCCGAAAGGCCACGATGCTCCAAGCGGGAGGTCCGACCCCTTCTCGCTTGCCTAGCCTGCCGGGGAAGAACAGGTCGCGGGACGCTGGGAAGTGTACGGTCTCGGTGGCCAAGCGGGCGAACGCGTGGTACCACGTTTTGTTTCGCCAGTAGGGGGCGATGACAGTCGCCGCGGCTTGAGCTTGTTCGAGTTTCGCGGCGAGTGCGGGTAGGGCAGACCAAGGGGGGTTGCAGTAGTTGTTTTCGCGTTTCCACGCCGCGTCGGGGAGGTGTAGGCAGTCGATGTCCTCGCACAAGGGGTCGCGCCAGCGGGCGTTGAAGCGTGGCAGTTGCGTGTTGAGCATAGAGGCGAACCGGTCGATTGTATGCGGGCCCCACCGGCGTTGACGGTGGTTGAAGAGTTGAGGGTTTAGCTGGCAGTCTTCGGAGTCCAGCTCGCGGCTGAGTGTGTCGGCCCAGACGTTGGCGGCTGACCGGATGTAGCGTGGGCGGATGTGGATGTCGTTGGTGTCGAGTAAGAACCACAAACGCCGCAGCTCCGTCATCATGACGGGTGACCGGGACGTTAGCTTGGTTAGGACGGCGACCACGGCAGTGTTGTCCTCGTGGAGGAGGACTTTTCGTCCTCGGAGTTGCGGTAGAAAGGATTCGACCGCGTGCCTGACCGCTCGAAGTTCCTTCCACGTAATGTGTTGGAGGCGGTCGGGGGCGCTCCAAAACCCGCGGGCTTGGTAATTGGCGTCGTCGTTGAGGACGGCTCCCCACCCGTAGTCGCTCGCGTCGGCGTGCAAATAGGCGGTCTCGATGGGCGCCCGCCGGCGGCGCAGCGGCGGCGGCCCCGGAGAGGGGTGCGCTCGCAGGCCCGCCGGCACCTACCTCTACCTCCACGCGGTGGGCGCTGGTAACCCCATAGCCGTGCCAGGCCTGGCACGGTAGGGGGCTGAACGAGGTACCGGCAGCTGCGATCCGCGGGATCAGCAGCTGTCGGGAAGCCCTGTACGGAGGGTTTTGAAAAACATAATATCCGTACACCAGCACAGGGATCTCCCGCTCGGCCTGTCCGATATGTCTTTTCGCGACTAAATACTCACAGATACTCTCCCGACGATGGGGCGGGGGCGGCGTTTGCGAAATATTTTTTGGCGCAAAGGGGTACGGACGGATCAGCGGAGGGACGAGGGTGTTGGAGCTGGCGGCGGACAGCTGGGAAGCAGCGCTAGGGACAGCGCTCGCTAGCAGTCGCCAGCCCTGCGAGAGTCTTAAGTCTCCCCTGGGGGCGAGGCCTGATGCTACGCAGGACGGAGGCTGGTCGCAGCCGGAGGAGCGGCACGGTCTGGCGGCGGCGGTCCTTAGGATCGCCCGCCGCCGGAAAAGCCCGGTACGGGGGGTTTTTGGAAAAATTCCCGTACCCACCATCTTTTGAGGACCGGCGACTCGATCCCTGTGTTCTTCCAACCCCTTCCCTAGTCGGTACCCGGTTATCGATAGGCTGCCTCGGGCAGTGTGCCTAGGGTTATCGTAACGGCACACTGCTCGTAAAGGCGACCCCCTAACAACGTAAACCACCGGGGGAGGGTACGGACGGCCACAGCGCGATCAGATAGGTGTTGGAAACAGACGGGAAAAGGATAGGGGACAGGAGAAAATCTGGCTCGGGGGCAGGAGAGCCAGCCGGACACCGTCTGCAGCCTAGTTATTCTCTCTTCTCAGCCCCCGAAGGAGGAGAGAAGACTCGGCTAGGTGGCGAGCTGCGTCGAGAGGAGCGGCTAATACCTCGGGCGGGGTGGAGCACGGATCGGGGCGGGACCGACGACGACCTATGCGAGGGGGGTTTTTCACCTGCCTTTCCCCCCAAGCTCCGGCACGACCGGAGTCGCACGGGAGCCGAGGTCAGGCAGGTTCGCCTCGACCAGCTCCAGCTGGACAGCCTTGCTGATCAGCGACCCCGCAGCGGCTGGAGCAGGCCGCGTAACGTGGAGACTAGCGACACTTTATTTTTCATACTGTATCCAAAAAAAATACGTATAGATCAGAAAATTATAAATACCTGGATACGGGTATGTTTTAGACGGTATCGTTACTGCCATTGGAGAGGTTGGGATTAGTGGTTCACGGTCTGCCTCACGCTTAGAAGTCCAACTACAGGTTGAGCATAGCACAAGGGGGGGCCCAGAGACGACAGCCGGTTTTTACTGGTATTGTTGTAAACAATTTCAATTTCAATTTCAATTTCGGTCTCGATGGGCTTGTAGATCGACCGGCCGTTGTGTTGGGAGGGTACCGTGCGCCACCACTCGAGGTCGCGTCGGAGTTGGTGGGTGAGGCGCACGCGTCCCCCCCAACCGGTACGGGTAGCCACGACGTTGTGGAGCTCGCGCAAAAAGAATCGGGCGGGCGCGATGGCGAGGTAGAGGAATTGTGCTTTTCCCGCGAAGGCTGCGAGTTGGCGTGTGGGTAGCCATCGTGCGTTGGACGCTGCTCGTCCGAGCAAGGCCGAAGCGTGTTGTGCGAGGTGTAGCAGTTTTCCGGGTGGGGCGCGAAACTCGCCGCGTAGTAAATCCACCGTGAGGCCCAAGTGGTCGCCGACTTGCGTTGGCGTCCATACACCTTTCCTGGGGTTGCGTTGTAGGCCGAGGCTGTCGAGCAGGGCTTGGACGCGCTGCCGGAGTAAGAGGGCCTCGTCGTAGGAATCCGCCAAGAAGAGGAAGTCGTCCATGTAGGGGAGTAGGCGGGTGCCTCGCCATCGCGCGTTCCGGAGGAAGCGCTTGGACGGGCGGCGCGGGCCGGCCGGTGTAGATGCGGGCGTGGGAGGAGGAGGGCGGCGGAGGTGGTTCGTAAACACTTGCGTGAGCTTGCAAAAGTAGTAGGCGGAGCCCGACCACCCCATGGGGAGGCATGCGAGGCGCCATAGGGTGCCGCGGTAGTTGACCGTGAAGTAGTCTCGGTCCTCCTCCCGGATGCCAAGGGTGTAGTACCCATCGGTGAGGTCGAGTGAGACGAAGTAGTCCCCCGGTCGGGATAGATGGCGGAGGTGCTTGAGGGTCTCGCAAGTCATGTTGAACGTTGAGCAATAGCGGTTGAGTTCTCGAAGGTCGATGATCAAGCGCCATTGATTGCATCCGGGTTTCGGCACCAAGAACATCCGGGAGACGTAGCGGGGGTTCGTAGAGCGCTCCCATGCGCCGCAAGCCTCGAAGCGTGGTAGTTCCGAGTTGAGAAACTCGAGTTGGTCGGGTGTGGCGTCTAGCATGGAGATGCCATGGTTGAACGGCTTGGGACGTAGGCCGTGCTTGAACTTCACACGTACGCCGTGGCGGATCCAACTTAGGACTTGGCCGCTCGCGCCGATGCGCTCCCACTCCCGCCATTTTCGACGTACGCGGTGGCGCATGAAGGAAGATGTCGGGGAGCAGGAATCGGCGCGGCGGGCCACACCATCATTTCTTGCTTGGGGTTTTAGCCGGGTCGGTCGGCTTTGGGGGGGGAGCGGCTCGTGCCGCGGCTGCTGCTGCAGCAGCGGCCTTGCGTTTGTCGGCGGCGGCTTTGCGGGCTCGAGCGTCGGGGCCGGTGGGCTTGTCCGGCGTGACCTTCGCGAAAGCGGCGCCGGCGGCGGCCTTGCTGGCGGCGTGTAAGCTGACTTCAAGCGTGCGGTCGACGAAAGCTTGGCGTAGCGCGTCCAATGTGCCGGAGACCGCGGTAGGACGCGGTCGGCAAAAGCGTTCGTGTGCCAATTCGGCAAACACGCGGTCCGCATCTGTGCTCGTTTGTCCGCCCTTGGTGAGGCGGAGGAAGCCCAGTCTAGTACGGGCGGCCTCCTCCGTCGCTGTGTGGGTGCGACGGCCCGCTCGGATGAGGGCAATCGCTGCCGCCTGCTCTGTAGGTAGAGGTGGGCCGTGCGACAACGTGTCCAAAGCCTCGCCAATTGCCGCGTTGGCGCAACTGTCGAAGAAGGCATAGCACCCGATGTGTAGGTACTCGTCGTATGCCGCTTGGGTGCGTTTGTCGCTTAGGGCGCGGGCGGTGTCGTCCGTGAGAGTCCACAGACGTAGCTCCTCGACGTCTCGAGGGGGACGTTCGAGGCCGGCCGGGATGACTTCGCCGTAGTAGGGGAAGTCGACAAACTCGGCCGCGGAGGGGTCGGGTTCGTCGTCGAGCAGGTCGATAGGTGGCTCGGGGGCCGCCTTACCACCCTCCGTCGCTGTTGCGTCGGCGGGAATGGACTGCTGTGGATCAGTAGGAGCAAGTGTAGCTGTGGTGCGATGGAGCTGGTCGAGTAAGGCAGCGTTAGCCGCCAAAAACTGTTCCGTTATCCGTTGTTCCGATGCCAAAACTGCCGTACGAATCTGTTCGGCTGTGCGTTGTTCGAGTGAGGTAGCGTGAGGGTCGGCCGCTGCGGCGGATGTAGACTGCTCAGGCTGCATATTGGGGAATTGCGTAGCTGAACGAGGGGAAGTGTCGCGTGACGCTCGAGTGCGCATGGGACGAAAAGTAAGATTGACACCCTACTCGACTACGAGAGTCGAGACTGCATTCGCGCGAAGCCTAGATTGGCTGAGCGCGAAAGCAGAGAGTGCCTAGGCTCGTGGCTAGCTACGGCTTATAAGGCACGGGCTAGCTAGAGCTGACCGTTGGGGAAGTCGTTGGTCGTTGGCTGCGTCTAACTGTTCGGGCAAGGTGGTTGCCCTGCAGGCGAGACGCGCCGATATTAACGGTAACAGTAACCGCTAGAGTTACTGTCCCGTACACATGATATTGGATATGCAAACCTCTAGATTCAAATCAATCTGACCATAAAGAAATTCCACTCATTTGATATATTAGGTTTTTACATATATTTTTCCCACATATTTGATACATTAGGTTATTGCATTTTCCCATTAAATTTTTTTGGGGGATGTGCGACGTGAATTCATGCAACGTCTTTCTGCTGCTCTTCATGGCACTCTCGGTTCCTATCTCCGCAACGCTTTTCAGGAGGGCAATGCCGACGCTGTGGCATGCCTTCCGGTTCCTCGAATCCTCGGGCTTAAGTTTTTTTCCCTCTTTTTTCCTCTTTTTGCTTGGTGGCCTCCACTGCCTTTTTGGTCATATTGGTAATATAGAGGTTTAAATTACATGGCTAAATTACGAAGTAACCGGCGTTACCTCCGTTACAAGCGTTACCTCCGACGCTACATCTCCCTAATGGTTCAAGCGCCCACGCGCGCACGGACAGTAAAATGTCCGCACACTATATAACACACCATCAGCGATTGTGTGTCCACCTTATGCCTTTTGCGAGAGCTATCGCTCACGCAAACGGCATCGTGGCTCTTGCTAGCCACGCAAGGTGTTGATCACTTGAGTCTCCTGCACGACGCACGAAAACACAATCCTTGAGTTCAAATGGGAGACCGCCTGGTATTGCCTACTGACCTTTACCCCGTTGCGCCCGGTGACGCGCCAGAACAGCAGCCAGACCAGCTGCAATTGCTGACACATATTGTAAAGCAGTTAGCAGCCCAAGTCGAAACTCTATCCGTCGCAACCGCATCAACAAAACACACTACTTCAGCCATCCCCACAGCCGACTCCGAGAGCGCTCCGGGTGGACGACTCGAGCTCGACGCTCTACGAGCCGAAAGTAAAAACACCCCTCTAGAGTACATCGACCCTAGAGAGTGGTCAGATTTCGCGGACTGCCGACCCCCATCTGGCACAACAATCCCGTGCCTGTGGAACCCTCGACACGACGAGGCCGACAAATTTTTTACGGACAACGCGAGAATTTCATCCCGCGACGAGTATCGACACTTGCTCTGCTATGGTGTATTTTCGGCCGCCGTTAACGCGGCACTCGAAACTGCTATGGAAACGCTTCGCTCGGTTACCTCTACCCCCGACGAAACAACCTACGCCTACTCCCTCGTCGACGCAGCGCTACGTACTAATCAAGCAGTGGCCTCAGCGGGGGAAGCGCGACTCACCTATATCAGGCGCTTCAAGGCCAAGAAGATTCTCACCGGAGAAGAACGCGTCGCGGAGCGTCTCGTCTACACACGTTGCTTCGACACAGTCGCCTCCGACCGGCGCCCGCCGGCGGCGCAGCGGCGGCGGCCCCGGAGGGGGGTGCGCTCGCAGGCCCGTCGGCACCTACCTCTACCTCCACGCGGTGGGCGCTGGTAACCCCATAGCCGTGCCAGGCCTGGCACGGTAGGGGGCTGAACGAGGTATCGACAGCTGCGATCCGCGGGATGAGCAGCTGTCGGGAAGCCCTGTACGGAGGGTTTTGGAAAAACATAATATCCGTACACCGGCACAGGGATCTCCCGCTCGGCCTGTCCGATATGTCTTTTCCGCGACTAAATACTCGCGGATACTCTCCCGACGATGGGGCGGGGGCGGCGTTTGCGAAATATTTTTTTGCGAAGAGGGGTACGGACGGATCAGCGGAGGGACGAGGGTGTTGGAGCTGGCGGCGGAAAGCTGAGAAGCAGCGCTAGGGACGGCGCTCGCTAGCAGCCGCCAGCCCTGCGTGAGCCTTAGATCTCCCCTGGGGGCGAGGCCTGTTGCTGCGCAGGACGGAGGATGGTCGCAGCCGGAGGAGCGGCACCGCCTGGCGGCGGCGGTCCCTAGGATCGCCCGCCGCCGGAAAAAGCCCGGTACGGGGGGTTTTTGGAAAAATTCCCGTACCCACCATCTTTTGAGGCCCGGCGACTCGATCCCTGTGTTCTTCCAACCCCTCCCCTAGTCTGTACCCAGTTCTCGATAGGCTGCCTCAGGCAGTGTGCCTAGGGTTATCGTAACGGCACACTGCTCGTAAAGGCGGCCCCCTAACAACGTAAACCACCGGGGGAGGGCACGGACGGCCACAGCGCGATCAGATAGGTGTTGGAAACAGACGGGACAAGGACAGGGGACAGGAGAAAATCTGGCTCGGAGGCGGGAGAGCCACCCGGACACCGTCTGCAGCCTAGCTATTTTCTCTACTCAGCCCCCGAAGGAGGAGAGAAGACTCGGCTAGGTGGCGAGCTGCGTCGAGAGGAGCGGCTAATACCTCGGGCGGGGTTGAGCACGGATCGAGGCGGGACCGACGACGACCTATGCGAGGGGGGTTTTTCACCTGCCTTTCCCCCCAAGCTCCGGCACGACCGGAGTCGCACATGAGCCGAGGTCAGGCTGGTTCGCCTCGACCAGCTCAAGCTGAACAGCCGTGGACGCCCTTCACCTCGCCGATACGGCTTGGAAAGAAGAAAACAACTGGTGTCCAACAGGTACCAAAGGCGGCGTAACTCGGTCATCATCTCCGGGGAGCGGGACGTCGGGCCGGCCAGGTTGTGGCAGACCGCCTTGTTGTCTTCGTGGAGGAGGACGTTGCGGCTACCTAGGTGTGGCAAGAAGCTGAGGACGGCCATACGGACGGCCTTGAGTTCCTTCCATGTAATGTGCTGTTTTTCGTCCTCGATTCCTCAGAAGCCGCGCGCTTCGAGTCTGCCGTTTAGTATTGTCACCAACCATATCCCGAACTGTCGCAGTGTATGTACGCTGACTCGACCGGGCGGTGTATGTTCTTGCCGTTGGCGTGGTTGGGTACCTGTGTCCACCACTGTAGATCGCGACTGAGCTGCGGGGTGTGGCGGACGCGGCCTCCCCACGTGTCGCCAAGTACGGAGTGAAGTTCGCGTAGGAAGAATCTTGCCGCCGGAATAGCAAGAAAAAGGTACCGTGCCTTACCAGCGAATGACAGGAGTTCCTTGACAAGTAGCCATCTGATGTTTCTTGTTGCACGTTGCAGTAGGTGTCGAGCTTGTTTGGCGAGCTTCTGAAGCTTTTCCGTTGGGGCGAACAAGTAACATGTAGATGTGTCGATGTCGATGCCCAAGTGGTGGCCGTATTGCGTCGGCTCCCAAAAACCCTTGGAGGGGTGGCTGAGAAGGCCGAGACTGGTGAGGAGGCGGTCGACGCGCTGCCGGAGCGCCAGAGCGAGCGCACGAGTGGCGGCGGAGAGGAGGAAGTCGTCCACGTAAGGTAAGATTTTTGCTCCGCGCCACCGTGTGTGTCGTAGGAAGCGCTTGCTCGGTCTGTCGCTGTCGGGTTGTGTAGGCTTCCCTTGCTATGTCGTAAAACCACCGGGGTTTGGTTGTCGGAGGTGTCGTACGAATGTGTCCGTAAACGCGCAGAAGTGGTAAGGGCTGAGCGACCAACCCATCGGGAGGCCAGCTAGTCGGTAGAGTTGGCCGCGAACGTTTACTGTTAGGAAGTCGCGCTGCTGTGGCACGATGTCCAGCGCGTAGAACCCGTTCTTGAGGTCGAACGAGAACATGTAGTCGCCCTTTCGCGTAAGATGGCGTACGCCTAGCAGAAACTCCATCCGTAGTCGCTTTCTGACGCAGAAGTTGTTCAAGTGTCGCAGGTCGACGATAAATCGCCACTGATTGTTGCCGGGCTTGGCGACTAAGAAGAGTCTGGATACGTACTTGCTGCAGGTGGTGCGTTCCCAGGCTCCCGTCTCCACGAAGCGAGCGAGCTCGGCCTCGACAAAGGTGAGTTCCTCGGGGGTAGCGTCTAGTAGTGAGATGCCTTGGTTGAATGGGGGTGGGGGTCGGTTGTTTAGGAAGGGAATAGTAATGCCCTCCCGGATCCACCGTAAGACTTGTCCGCTCGCGCCGACATCTTTCCAGGCTTGCCAATTTCGCCGCACGCGATGACGCATGTAGCTTGAATCTGGTGTGCAAGAATCGGCGCGGCGGATCACCCCGTCATTCCTCCTTGTCGGCCTCGGTCTTCTTGTGTGCCTTGTCGGTAGAGGGGAGGGGGCGGCCGCCCGTGCGGTCCTTAGGCTTGGCCTTGGTTTTGTCCGGCTTGTCCGGCTTGTCGTTCGGCCTGTCCGGTCTGTCTGGTCTAGGCTTGTCGGCCTTGAACTGGGCAGCTGCTGTGATGCTGACTTCGAGTCGTTTGTCCTCCATGGCTGACAGGAGTCGGTCGACGACGTTGCCTCCACGGTCGGAGGCGACTGTGTCGAAGCAACGTGTGTTGACGAGACGCTCCGCGACGCGTTCTTCTCCGGTGAGAATCGTCTTGGCCTTGAAGCGCCTTATATAGGTGAGTCGCGCTTCCCCCGCTGAGGCCACTGCTTGATTAGTACGTAGCGCTGCGTCGACGAGGGAGTAGGCGTAGGTTGTTCCGTCGGGGGTAGAGGTGACCGTGCGAAGCGTTTCCATAGCAGTTTCGAGTGCCGCGTTAACGGCGGCCGTAAATACACCATAGCAGAGCAAGTGTCGATACTCGTCGCGGGATGAAATTCTCGCGTTGTCCGTAAAAAATTTGTCGGCCTCGTCGTGTCGAGGGTTCCACAGGCACGGGATTGTTGTGCCAGATGGGGGGTAGGCAGTCCGCGAATGTTCGAGACGCGAAATCTGACCACTCTCTAGGGTCGATGTACTCTAGAGGGGTGTTTTTACTTTCAGCTCGTAGAGCGTCGAGCTCGAGCCGTCCACCCGCAGCGCTCTCGGAATCGGCTGTGGGGATGGCTGAAGTAGTGTGTTTTGTTGGCGCGGCTGCGACGGATAGAGTTTCGACTTGGGCTGCTAACTGCTTTACCGTATGTGTCAGCAATTGCAGCTGGTCTGGCTGCTGTTCCGGCGCGTCACCGGGCGCAACGGGGTAGAGGTCATTAGGCAATACCAGGCGGTCTGCCATCGGAACTCAAGGAGTGTGTTTTCGTGCGTCGTGCAGGAGACTCAAGTGATCAACACCTTGCGTGGCTAGCAAGAGCCACGATGCCGTTTGCGTTAGCGATAGCTCTCGCAAAAGGCAGAAGGTGGACACACAATCGCTGATGGTGCGTTATATAGTGTGCGGACATTTTATTGTCCGTGCGCGCGTGGGCGCTTGAACCATTAGGGAGATGTAGTGTCGGAGGTAACGCTTGTAACGGATGTAACGCCGGTTACTTCGTAATTCAGCCCTGTAATTCAAACCTCTATACTACCAATATGACCATAAATTGTTGAAACGTTGAGTTAACCCGCTTAGTTAAACCATCAGTTTCAGGATGTCGACTTGAAGGCATGTCTAACTTAGTTCCTCAGCGCAGCCAAAGTGTCCTCCAAAAAAGCAACTGCAGCAAATCCAAGAAGCAATGGCTGCAAAAATTAAAATTGACGGTTGCATTGGCAGCAAAAAATCCGGCTTTTCAGGTGAAAAACCGTAGTTCGCCTCAAATGGGGTGTGTTCAATGCTTAACACTCGACTAGCATTATATGCGACATCGACTTGTGGCAGGTAAGTAACCCGATCACTTCCGTCGTAACATGTCCAAACTCGTATGAATTGTTGGAGCGTAGAGTTAACCCACTTAGTTAAATCATCAGTTTCAGGATGTCGACTTGAAGACATGTAAAACTTAGTGTCTGGTTGACGCTGTTAGGGGGCCGCATGCACGTGCAATGTGCCCTTGCGATAACCCTAAGCACACTGCCTAAGGAAGCCTATCGATAATTGGGTACTAACTAGGGGAGGAGAAGGGGTGGTCCAATCCATGGATCGAGGAGCCATCCTCAACAATTGTTGGGTACGTAACCTTTTAACCTAAACCCTCCGTACTGGGATTTTTCAACGGCGGCAATTCCTGAGGACCGCCGCTGCTAGACCATGTCGCTCCTATGGCTGCAACCCGCCTCCGGTATGCTTCACGTCGTGCATCACCCTCAAGGGAGGTTCGACATCCACATGGCTGGTCGACGTTCAGCGAGCGCCGTTCCTTAGCGCCGCTTCACGGATGTCCGCCGCCAACTTCAACACCCGCCTTCCGCCGCAAATCTGTCCGTACCCTCCTCGCCGCAGAACAGCTCACGGGATACAAGTCCCGCTCCATGAGCAGGAGAGTATTTTGGGGGTATCCATTCTTGAAAGAAACATATCGGAATGGCCGAGCGGGAGATCTCGGCGCTAGTTGTAAAGATAATACATTTCAAACCCCTCTAGACAGAGGCTTCCCGACATCCGTTGATCTGCGGACACGGGGATCACAGCTACTAGACTCATCCCGCCTAGCCCCAACCGTGCGAGGCATGGCACGACTATATCGTTACGAGCGCCCAGCACGAGGCGGTGGGGGTGAGTGCCGATGCGCTTGTGAGCGCACTCCCCTCCGGGGCCGCCGCCGGTGCGCTGCCGGCGGGCGCCGAATGTAGGCAATCTTATTTGCAAAATCCCCGTGCACAACATCAGCGACGGAGGTCAAGACCATGGATTTTTTCCTTTCCCCGGTCCTTCTTCGCCTATTTCCCAACACCTATCTAATCTGTTGAATCCGCATGTACCCTCCCTCGGTGGTTTACTCTGCTAGGGGGGCGTCTTCCTAGCAATGTGCTGTCGCAATAGCCCTAGGCACATTGCATGAGGCACTCTTGTCGATGGGTGGACACCGACTAGGGGAGGGGTTCGTCGAATACATGGAACGGGATGCCTTTCGCAAAAGATGTTAGGTATGGACATGTTCAGCCGAAAACCCTCCGTACATGTACCGGGTTTTCCCGCGGTGGTCGATCAATGGGATCTCCGCCACTAGACCGCCATGTGGCTCCTCCGGCATGCGCGGCGTCTCGCCTCGCCCCCAAGGGAGGCTCGAGTCTCACCAGCGACCGCCATGCCTTGGCGCTTCATCGCGGATGTCCGCCACCAACTCCAACGCCCGCCGCCAACTCATATTCGCCCGTACTCTCTTTACCGCAAGAAAGTTTATGAGATACATGTCCCGTCCGTGGACATGAGAGCATTCAAGAATATTCTAGCATGGAAAAATAGTATTGGACTAGCCGAGCGGAAAATCTTGTCGATGATATATTTAAATGCCCTCCCGACATGTGTTGGCCGCGCGGATCACAGATGCCGGAATCACCCGGCCTAGCCCCCAACCGTGCAAGGCACGGCTATAGGGTTACCACTTGTCGTGAATTGGTACTTAGTGCCAAGAAGGCCATTAAGCGAAATCCAATCTTTCCCGACGCGTCGGTTAAGCGTGTGGCTTAGTGTGCCGAAGGCCCATGTTCGAGTCCCGCGAGGGGTAAGATTCCGGTACATAGGCGTATCATGGTCCAAGATGAGCCCCAACTTCCACACAACGCCTACCACGAGGAGGAGGGGGTGAGTGCCGACGGGCATGCGAGCGAATTCCTCCTCATGGGCGGCCGCCGTTGCGCCGCCGGCGGGCGCCGCAATTCATCATCGTGGGCGCCAAGCTATGCCTAGGTGTTCAGAATATTTGTCAATATATTATCATAGGTGAGGTCACCAGTGACCGAACCTATACCACTTCTAGCACATGTCACAATTTCACCAAATCAGCACCTATTACCAAACTCTTCTCAGAACATGTTGTATATGGCTTGAACTTGCTAGAGGGACAGGTTTGATAAGAAAAGTGTTCATACACATGGTGTTTCAGAGTGCATAGTGCGAGGGTGTTCAACGAAATTTCAGTACTATTTTTGCCCGCCAAACCTCAACTGACATTTCCATTCATAACTTCATGGCCCGTGATTCAATTATGCTAATGAAAGGCCCATTGCAAAGCTAACAATCCGTGCACTCCGACAACGAAAGTTGATTTGAAAAAGTAGTCATCTCAATGATCACATGATGGTTTAAAGTAAAAGGTCACCAGGGTCCGAAACTATAACTTAAAACTTCGCGAATATTTCAATGCCCTCAAAATACAAACAGGGGGTTGAACTACAACAACATAGTCAAACATCATCTTTGTGCATATTAAAACATGTTTTGACCGTTGTTGAGTCATGCTACAATTTTGAAATCTTACAAAAAAAAAAAAAAAAAAACATCACGAAGCGCCAACCAAGTCCGGCGACGCAAATGACCAACTCCACCCGCTGCTAGCGCTTAAGCATCCACCTACTCCGATTCCACTTGCCCTCCGGCACTTGATGCTGCCTTCCTTGCCTTCCGCTTCACCCATGCCTGCACCATAGCCACAGAAAGTCGGCTCCTTGGCTCCGCACCGTTGACATGGCTGGCAAAGCAATCCGGGTTCTGGGCCGGGCTGTAAATAAACATGCAGCCCCTCTTCATGCGCTTCTCCATTCCATCCATCCACGGAACGAAACTGCAAGACCACATGGTCTTTTGGCCACAGAACTTGCATGCCAAGCGCATGCTCCGGCTGAGAGAGTTGCTGTCCTTGGTGGGGTTCCGTTGCAACGTTTGGGAGGCCGAAAGATTTTGGCTCAAAGTTGCCCTCTCCCCGATCTCCCGCATCAAGACCGGATGGTACAACATCTGGTAGGCGAGGCGGCGCCTAAACATTTCAGGCGTGCAATCCCCATGCCCCGGCTTGAACTTCCCCCACAGTAAGAATGCGTTCACCTCCGCCATTCCCATAAGCATCTGAAACTCCAACACCCACCACCTGTGCGTCTTCCACGTATCCTCAAATGAGATAGGACCATGCCTCTTGTTGTTGTGCATGTCGATGGGATTGAAGCTCCCCCTAGAAGTAGCATGGATGTCCCACTGCTCCAAGGTCCTTTGTTGCACACTACTTGTTCCATCCGCACGCAAAGTGGAATAATTGCGGGTGAGTGTATCACCCATGGCTGTGGTTCCGGCAGTCCCCAGCAAGCACATGGGTTGCTTATTGCAATCCACCGCTGCTAATAGCTCCCACTCATGGTTTCCCACCTTGAGTGTGGATGTGCAACTTGCACGCTGTCCTCTCATCTTCGCTTTGCTCAACAACCACTTGCGAGGAAACTTTGAGTGGCCGGTTTTCACCTTACCAATCATGTACATACCATTATCCGCAAGTCCACGTGCGAGAGTCATGCTAGCAAAAAAAATGTCTACAATCGCCGCGCGCCCGGTGTTGAACCACTGCTTGGTGCACCGCATGGCCTTGGCAGGGTCCTTATTATACTCATTGCATAACTCCTTTTTCGCCATCCTCTCCTTCCCCTCATACGGCTCCACAAAGATTATGCAGCCCGTGTCATAGTCCGCAGTGGTGTGCGATTCGCGACCACAATTGGTTGGCTTCCTAGCCACAAACATCCAACCAAGCATGGATCCATTGCCCCCATATTTCCCCGATTTGCCCTTCCATAATGCCATGGACTCGTCAACTGTCAAAATCCGACCGGGAGCTAGGGCTGAATGGATAGCTGCATTACATATATCTGTGAAGAGGCGGATGGGGTCGAAGGGGTCGGTGTTGTCGCCATAAGTAGGGATGGTGAAGCACCACATCAACTTCACGAAGTGAGGATAGTCCAGCCCATACTGAGCTATATTTGGTGCTGCGAACACTGCGTCCTCGTATTTGGCGTTGTTCTCTTGCAGCCAAAGGTCCTCCTTAGGCCCTCCGCAATGCAACACCATGATGGCCATGTTGTAGCCAAGAAACCTCCAAACTTCCCCGTGCTGCGTTATCGCCCAAGAATTCCCAAAGCCTAGTTCGACACCCTTAGAGGTCATACCAGCAACCATGCTCTCCACAGTGGAAATGGACATGGAAATGGGAACGACAGATTGGAAAAAATCCAGCTAAGGCTTTTCAGTAAAATTGTGTAGTTTGTATTCTGCGCCATGAGCATAGCCGCTACGCAATGCGGGGTCGATTGTTCGACATGCGCTTCACACCTATAACTGCCCTCCTACGTCAAGCACTCCATCCTCGCTAGCTCCCTCCTCCTCGTATTCCTCCTTTGATCCCTCGCTGACTTCCTCGTCGTCGGAGAGGACTATTTCGCCAACCTCTAGAGTGCGAGAATTCCCACCGCGCCCGCGCCCGCGTCCGCGCCCGCGCCCACGCCCACGCCCACACCCGCGCCCGCGCGAAGGACCACCACGCACTTTCTCTTCCATATACTCTTGTCGCTCCTCATCCTCCTCAAAGGATGCGTTCGAGTACGACTCGTCGTCACTAGGTACATCAAAAAGCGAAGTGTCCGAGTGCGATGGCTGTACGCGACTTTCCGCCGCGGCTGCGAGGCTCGCAAGCGTCATTTCCGCATCTTGCCGTGTCTCGTCACCGGCCAAGCCCGCCGCTACACCACCACCAACGCCCGAACCATCAGCCCCACCATGTTCCTGAAAATGATAGGCGTTTCCGAGCTGTGTATCCAGACGCGAGAGGGTCTCACCGGCCAGCTGTAGCTCTTCTTCGGGGACGGTTAGGATGCCGCCATCCTCATAGCGTACCTCCCGCTCCCGACCTACGCCAAGTACGCGCGCGGTAGCCGCATCAACCCCGAAAGTGGCCACAGACCAAGCTGATCTACCATACTCATCGAAGTAGGTGGCTCGGGTGCTGATAGTGGCGCCTTTTGATAGGTAGGGGGCGTGTTCGGGACGTATATCGGCTGTTTTTTTCTTTTAAAGACTGCTAACAAAACGGCTAGTGACTCACCATCAAGGTCACATTGCCAAGTGCACCGCCGCCAGGTACGCCAATATTTTCAAATGATTTTTTTTTCCGACGCCCCTGAGAGTGAGGAATACCCCTGATCCGAGTTTAACTAAAAAAAACCAGTAACCTAATTTGTTGTATGGGGTTTTTGAATTCGGTCACTAGTGTCCTAACCTAATAGATTAGGACATTGGTGACCGAACCTACAAATAGACAATATTCGACGCATGATTACATTTTCATATACGTCGGTACGAAGTACTCTTCAGACTATTGCCTAGGAGTGTAGTAGTATTCGTCTTTCTTGGTCAATGCCGGGAATGCATTCATGTTTGTTTGCATGTCAAGGTTTTAGTTGGTGAAACTCCAACACTTATATTGCGTGGGGTTAGCGCAATACGGTACGGTTCTCGTACAATGGTACGTAATGCACTCACACAAGCGTCGCCTACCCGGGAGCATGATCGATGATGAGTTTGAGGTTTGTTTCGAACTTCTGCTCTCAGTGACTCAGTCATGCTTGCAAAACGCCGCCTGTAGAGGGTGCTGGTGCGGGTTACCTGCCAGTCCCATATCCGGGGGGCGCAAAAAAAAATATCGCCGGCGGGAGAGGCTAGCGAGTAAGGTACAGGTACCGTACCCGTATAGCTATCGCCGAACCCTCAACAAATAATAAACAAGCCACTCACTGGATGGTTCTCCCCCACTGAGAGCATCCGTCAGGCAGTCAGCCCCGACGCCTTCGGAAACCCGGTAGTTTCTCCAACCTAACCCGCTATATCGTGACAGAGCAGACGAACTCTGCCCCGTCTGTTACGTAAGCTACGCAATCACTGCGCTCCGACGACAGCGGTCAACGCTGAAGGCGTGAGGGTCCGTCTTGCAGCTGCACGCGACTGGCGACAGCATCTGCGACAGCCCCGTCTCAGCGTCCGTATTTCAGGTGGCGAGGGGTGCTTGGTGGTGACCATGGGTTCGGTAAACTGCGACCAGCTGCGGTCGTTGGTTCAGGACTGCATAGAGAAGCACCTTTACAGCTCCGCCTGCTTCTTCGCGGATAAGTTGGTCACCCTCTCGGGCGGCCAGGAGGCAGGGGACATCTACTTGCTGGCCCAGGTATGTGGTCCTGTGGTCCCTTTTGACCCCTAACCTTACCCTTAGGTAAGCCTTCTGAGCTGGCCTTCTGAGCTGGCCAAGCTTCTGCCTCCCCCCCTTCCCCCTCCCAACCAAGTAGACGCTGTTCGTGAGCAAGCAGTACCGTCGGACTCTGCACCTGCTGCAGCGAAGTGGGATGGTTGAGAGGGATGGCCGCTTCCGGTACCTCGCAGCCAAGTGTCTGGCAGAGTGTGAGGAGTGGGAAGAATGCTTGGCGACGCTGGGTGACGGTGAAGGCGAAGAGGACGTGTCACTATCTGAGCTACAGGTATGCATAATCAAGAGTATGGATGGGTGCGTGGGAGGGTGGAGGGGCTGCATGTCCTTCCTTCAATTTGAAAGGCTAGCGAGAGGACTGTAGAGTCTGCTGAATCATTTCACCCTTCGTCTCGACCCTCTCTGCACATGTTTGTACAGGAGCAGGGGCTTGCATCTTCTGCACAGGCGGGCTGGAAAGTTGGCACCTATGCTGCGATATGTCTCTTGCGTGGGCAGGTTTATAACGCACTGGAGAACCGCATCCTCGCCATTCGTTGGTGAGTGGCGCGTAGTTTCCTGCTACTGTTTTACTGCTCTCACCCGTCGTTTCCTCTGCTACGTGGGCACGTGCATTGACGGTATATCATGTGCGGTGTCAGGCTTAAGGCGGCAGTGCTGGCGGATCCCTTTTGCCACGAGGCGTTTGCCATCCTAATCGATGGACACATGCTGACAAGCAGAGACGAGCAGATTCTCGTCTCCTCCATCGTATTTCCGCCCGAGGACCGCTGGCTGGAGCTTATGTACCGAGTCACGTCCAAAAAGGTGTGCTGCTGCGTGTGGAGCGAACGCTGCTTGAATCCGTGCAGGGGTGGCCTTCTGGACTAACGCCGTTGGTGTGGGTCGCCGGGAAGCGCAGTATGACCAGGCGGAAAATATCGAGTCGTACCTGGCAGAGCTTGAAACGGAGGGGGGCGTGGAGGTGGTAAAGGCGGGTAAGCGGGGAGGGAAAAAGAAGGGGACGGGGGCTGTTGGATGCGGTCTGGGTGGCAACAGTGATGTGCTATCCTGTCGAGCAGACTGGCACTACCACACCGGCTGCTTCAAAGCCTGTTACGACCTTACCACGCGCCTCCTGCAGCGCGACCCCTACCTTATCAACTGCATGCCTGTGCACCTGGCGGCGGCGCTGGAGCTGGGGAAGAAGAACGAGCTATTCATCCGGGGGCACAAGCTGGTGGAGGAGTACCCCGAGCGTGCCGTGTCGTGGTTTGCGGTGGGCTGCTACCACAGCTGCATTGGGCAGCATGACGTGGCGCGGCGCTACTTTGGCAAGTGCACCGCGATGGACCCGGGCTTTGTGCAGGCGTGGGTTGCATTTGGGAATGCATTTGCAGCGCAGGATGAGAGCGATCAGGCCATGGCAGCCTACCGAACCGCAGCCCGCTTGTTTCCTGGTTTGCATCAACCCGTTTTAGGCATCGGCATGGAGTACCAGCGCATGAATAACTTTAGCTTGGCGAAGCAAATGTTCGTGCAGGTGGGTGGAGGGTTTGAGGAAGCGTGTCTGCTGTGACGATGGGATTCTTCTCTGACTCTTCACCCCGATTTTAACACTTCACCCCCCCTCCCCCTCCCCCCTACCAACCTTCTCCTCTGTGCCTCGCTGTCGCAGTGTCTTCACATTTGTCCGCAGGACCCGCTGGTTTACAACGAGTTGGGCGTGCTGCTTTACCGGGAAGGGGACTACCTCCGGGCGGAGGGCCACCTGAAGCGCGCACTGTCGCTGGTCCCGAACGGAAACCTCAGCACGCGTTGGGAGCCGACGGTGGTTAACTTGGCCCACTCGCTGCGCAAGCTGGGCCGGCACAAGGAGGCGCTGGGTTGGTATGACAAGGCGCTGGGCCTGTGTCCCTCGCAGTCCGGAAACTACGCTGCTATCGGTTACACGCAACACCTGACGGTGAGCGCCCTCGTCCTCTGCCGCGATAAATGAAAAACAAAAGAAAGGTAGATTTGTCGCGCCGCGTAGCGTGCAGGCAGGTTTTTTAGGATGTTTTGTTGTGCTTGTGGTTTGTGTGGCGCTCGGTTGCAGGGGGACCTTGTGAGCGCGATCGAGAACTACCACATCGCGCTCGGCATACGACCAGAAGACACGTTCACGGCCGAGATGCTGACGGCGGCACTACAAGAGGAGTGCATCCAGTACTCGCGGGAGCTGGTACTCGCGGGCTAGTGAATGGCTGTGATAATTAAGCGAGGGTGGGGAGGAATATGGGAAGGCGATGTAAACAGTGTCGAAATAATTATGGGTCTGGATTACGCCATTGGGTTTCTGTCCTCTGCGGCCCGGTGGCAATGGGTTCGCGCCCTGCACGTTCTAGTTTAACTCAGTCAGCGGAGAGAACAGGCGCATATGTGGCGAGAGCATATTTATTTATCAGATTCGCGGACTGGTGTTTTTCCCATCTGAGCCACCTCGCAGGCAAAGGGAACGGCTGAGTATGTTCATATTATTACTTTTCGCCCCCGCCCAATAACTTGCCGTCGCCGTCAGGACACGAGCACATAGTTGAAAACAAGGAGTGAAACACGTTAAACGATACGCTAGTTCGCGCCTGAACTCTTCGAAACGCAAGTCAGCGCCTGAACTAGCGATATTGTATTCCACGCTATCCTGCACATAACTATAAGTATACGGTTTTGACCTTCAAGACTGTAACGACGCTCCGGTGCAGCCAACCAAGCGTGGGTCGAGATGGGCAGTAATGGCTTCCTCGAATCGACACCATCTGGTCGCCCAGATCGGACATGTCGGAGGGCGGGACGTACCCGTACCGGGTACCCAGCATACACATATCTTGCTAGTCAGATTGTTTGAAATTTAATCTAGAGAGGTTTGCAGAACATACTTACATATGTGACAGAACGCACACCCTAGCTAGCGTTGCGTAATGGCGGTGCGTCTTACGAAATACCCAGACCTCGAGGTAACCCTCGATGACTGGGGAAACGCCACGCGCAACGCCCCAAGCCCTGCCCCCAGCAACACCAGCTAGCGGCAACCCTTAAGCCGGTACAACCCCCGAGAACTGGCGCTCTCTGCTTTACGCTCGCCCATCTGGCTCGCGCAACCCACCCACCCAACCCATAATTAGCGCTTATCTTCCCCCAGGCCAAGCCGGTGGTGGTCTTGTTAAAACTGTAATCAAAACTACATGTTTGGCAGAACTTGCCCCCGGGTAAGGGTAAATAATCCTGCTTAATATTACTGTAGGATACAGGTACCAGCTGCTGTTCCTCCGGCTGCCTTCCTGTTCCTCGCGCTTAGGTTTTTTTTTTTTCTTCTTTTAGCTTGGTGGCCTCCACTGCCTTTTCGAGTAAGAAAATTTAAAATTTTCTATACCAGCTGATGGATACCAGCGCTGACGTATGTTATACCGCTCAGCTATCCCCGCCCGGGTTTCGGATCTGTTGATCTAGTGACTTTGGGGGTAGCGTGAGGGCCGCGTGAGGGCCGCGTGAGGGCCGCGTGAGGGCTACAGGTAAGTGTCCGGGGTAGTTAGGGTTTCCCTCCCTGCCTGTCTCTTACATGTACACAGTTTAAGGCCGGTTCTTTGGTGATCTTTGCCACCATCCGCGAAAGATGAGGAGCTGATGTAGATGGACGTTCTCGATGGTGATGAAGGCCGCCCGGAATTTTTGTACCTGTACCCGTAGTGATACCGGAAAGGGATTCTACCGCACGATGGCGTTTCTACAGGATTAGCCGCATTATTAAAATTATTCAAATCAAGATAATATATAATTATTAAAATCATCAAGTATGTGTTCTCTCGAGAACACCTGATAAAATTGGAACGATACAGAGAAGATTAGCATGGCCCCTGCGCAAGGATGACACGCATACTGACGAGAAATGGTCCAATCTGTTTTTTATTTCATCTATGCTTTGAATTTCATATTTTTAGTGCGGGTACCTCCACGTCGTTCTGATGTACTGTAATTCCGTACGCGTTTGTATTCCGCCAGCACAATATTCTTACAAACAAAAGCAGTTGAGCCCACAAAGCAAAAAGGGGTACAGGTAAGGAGGAAAAAGACCCGAGGAACAAAAAGGCATGCCACAGCATCAGCACTGACGAGAAATGGTCCAACATGTTTTATTTCATATTTTTCACAATAGCCTGCACAAATTTGGTTCCATGTCGCAGTGGGTAGTGCTTATCTAGGCTGAGGGGGTTTGGGGGGGAGTCTGATGTGTGTGACGGTTGTGGTTTTGTGAGGAGTGTGTGGAGGTGGTGCGTTTGTGGAGTTTGTGAGGAGTGTGTGGAGGGGGTATATTGACACGTATTCATTTTAGTCGCTTGATATGTGAGGCATGTTTCAAGACAATTTTGGTGGGCGAGGCACGAACGGCTAGTTGCGAGAGTTAGTGATACCGTGTTTCCAAAGTGGGGAGAGGCGTATGAAGAGGGAGAGGTGTGTAGAACGAGGTTTCAGGTTATTGTGTGCGCCGCGGTAGTGAAGGGGGTCAGTAGTGAAGGTGGTGTGATTGTAGAGTTGGTTTTCGTCATGAGTTTTGAAGTGTGTTCCAATGGTGTCGGCAATGGGGTTGCAGAGATACATGGGTGTGAAGCCGTGAAGGAAGGTGTGTGCGTCGCGTTGGATTCAGACGAGACTGCGGAGGGCGGGGGGTCTATCCTCGGTGGCCATGATGGCTTCAACGGGCCGGTATTTGTGGTGCTTGCCGATGGTTTTTACGTCGTTCCGGCTACAGATGCGCTCGGCGGTCTAACCGTGACGCCGACTATTACTTGCATTGTTAAAGCTACTCAACCGAAGCACGGGCTTTTACATTTGTCTTCGCTGCTCAGTGGCAAGCTTTTCGATCGTCAATGATTTCTTGTCATATTAACCTTCACCGAGACACTTACTGATTTAGGGTGTTCTTGTTCGTGCATTGTTTTAATGCCGTAGAATATGGTCTAGTGTGGATGGAAATCCTAGGGTACATCAATGTTGTGTGGAAAAATGCCGAAGGGTTGGATGCGAATTCCAATCTCAGATGGCGCCCGTGGCACTCGTGGTCCTCCTCCCGGATGCCGATAGTATGATACGTAGCCGTCCGCAAGGTCGAGGGAGACGAAGTAGTCGCTCGGGCGAGGAATGTGTTGTAGGTGCTTCAACGTCTCGCACGTCATGTTAGGAGCACTATATGTTGAGGTCGCGGAGGTCGATGATCAGCCGCCATTGGTTGACTCCGGGTTTTAGGACGAGGAACGTACGCGGCTGTTAGCACTAACATTACGTTGTCTAGTGCTTATGTACAAGGTAGCTATTTTCATCCTAGTACTTAGTGTTATGCTATTAGCGGTACTCGATTCCATATTAGTGGTTGTCGGCCGGCCTTGCCGGTGCCTTCGCCGGCCGCCATCTCTCTCCTCTCACTTCTGTAGTCACCACACCCAGCCCCCTTGTGGGGCCGGCACGACCTATATGTAACTATCCTTTCCCGATTCCGACAGGTTGTGGGCCCTCCACCAAGTTACATTGGAGAAGAGCGTGTGTAAAGCGCTCGGCGCCACGCTAGTCCTACCTACTCCACGTAAAAAGAGTAGAGAGTGTCTAAAGCGCTCGGCACCACGCTAGTAGTTTATCGTCCAACCGACACCACGCTTCGTCTTCAAGCTGGTTGTCCGCGGCTGTCCTACCATCTCCCACGTAAAAAGGAAAAGAGCGTGTGTAAAGCGCCCAACGCCATACTCGCCCAACCCAGCTAAGTCTCACCTAGCCTTCACCCTACCGATGCTCTTGACCGGATCTGGTTGTTTAAAGCAGATTCGCGAAAATTTGGCCCGTGCGTACTTGAATTAGTATTGTTGTTGTTTCTCCCGAGGCAACACCGCAGCGCTTACCTAACTTAGCGAGGAGCTCACATTTCCCACGGCGAAAGGGGGGAGTCAACACGAGCAGCGCCCTTCTATGCTTTTTCGTGCCTACATGCTCCTAACAGTCTTGTTGGCTTTGCTTCTTCCTCGCCGGTCGCTCTCATGCGTCGGAAATGCGCCCGTGGACAGTTTTTCCCGCTACATGTCAGTCTAGTATATTCCGCAGTACATTTGGAACACCTTCATATCGGCAACTCGCCGGTAGCGGCACGTTCCTATGAGCACATGTCGCTACACCTACCCGGCCTGAGACACACGTTACAAGCACTACACCTTCGACCATGATGGCACCTTCCTCGACGCAAGCTAGGACGACGTCAAGACCTCGGCTACCTTGAGGGGGGGTGTTAACACTAGCATTCCGTTGCCTAGCGCGGACATTCAAGGTAGCTATTCATCATCATCGTACTTAGTGCTATGCTATTAGCGGTACTCTATTCCATGTTAGTGGCGGTCGGCCGGCGTTGCCGGTGCCTTCGCCGGCCGCCATCTCTCTCCTCTCACTCCTCTAGTCACCAAAGCCGGCCCCCTTGTGGGGCCGGCACGACCCTACGTGTAACCATCTACCTCCATTTCCAACAACGGCACGTAGCAAGACCTGTGTGCGCTTCCATGCTCCGCACGCCTCAAAACGGGGTAGTTCGGCAGCCATGAAGGCGAGCTGGGAAGGGGTAGCGTCGTTCGTGGAGGTGTCGTGGTTGGATCGGCGAGGTCGTACCTCGTTTTGGAACTTGACTCGTACGCCATAGCAAGATAAGTTCACGACTTGTCCACTCACGCCGAATAGTTCCTTGTCCAGCCATTTTCGACGGACACAATGACGCATGAAGGTGGATGTCCGGGAGCAAGAATCGGTGCGGTTGGCCACACCATCATTTCTTGGGGGGAGGGTTGGGCGTGTCGGAGGGTTTGGCACATGTGTTGGCTCATGTTGATGATGCTGCTACTTCTTCGCGCATGTCTGCAGCCGCTTTATTGGCCTTGGCGTCCGGTATGGGGGGTCGGTTTGGTGTAACCTTGGCGAATATTGCTCCAACAACATTTTGTCGGCGGCATGCATCCTCACCTCGAGAGTGCGATCGACGGACGCTTGGCGCAACGCATCCAACGTGCCGCGGTAGGGCGTGGGGGGTAGAAACGCTCGTGGGCGAGCTCATGGAAGACGCGGTCCGTACCTGTGCTCGCTTGTCCGCCCTTGGTGAGGCGGAGGAAGTCCAATCGATTAAGGGCGGCCTCCTCCGTCGCTGTGTGGGTGCGATAAGTCGCTTTGATAAGGGCAAATGTTGTCGCATGATCCGGCGATATAGGTGGTCCGGTCGACAGCGCGTCCACGCCCTCGCTAATTGTCGTGTTGGTGCAATTATCAAAGAAAGCATAGCATCCGATGTGGAGGGATTCGTCGTAGGCAAACTATGTTTTCTTCTCGCTCAAAGCGCGTGCCTTGTCGGCTTTTAGTGTCCCGATGAAGGCGGGGCTCATCGACGTCGCGTGGGGGATGACTTCGCCGTAGTAGGGGAAGTCGACGAACTTGGGCTCGGCGGCTTGGGCTCGGGGTCGTTTTTATCATGTCGATATGTGGCTTAGGGGCCTATACTTTTCATTTCTTTTCAATTTTGGCTCAGGGGCCTCCTTGCCACCCTCCAATGTCGTTGTCGCGTCGGCGGGACTTGATTGTTGCTGACTCATAGTCGCGGGTGTGTTCGTTAGACCTTGGAGTTGAGCTAGTAGTAAGGCGGCGTTAGACGCCTTGATCGTCTCAATGACCCGTTGTTCTAGAGCTAACAATGTGGCCAAAATATTTTATGTTGTGCGCTGCACGAATGCATTAGGCTAAACGTCGGCACCGTGTGCGGAAGTAGACAACTCATGTTGCGTGGTGCGAAGCTGCGAAGCACGAATAGTGGAAGTGTCTCGTGACACTCGAGTGCGCATGAGGCGATGATGTAAAACTGTCAATGTGATGTAAGTCGAATCACGCGAGTCAAGACTGTTACTCGTGTGAAACCCATATATGATGAGCGCGAAAGAAGAAAGTGCCAAGCTCTTGGCTATTTATTATGGCGTATGACAAGCAAGGCTAGGGCTAGTCTGGGCTAACCGTTGGGGAAGTCATCATGTGGTTGGTTGCGCCCCACTGCCTCTACAAGCTAGTTGTCCTTGAAAAAATGAGGTGCGACGCGCCATTACTAACGGTAATATTCACCGTAGGGTACATGTTGTAAAAAAATTCAATTTCGATTTCAATTTCAATAACCGTGGGGGTCATTACTGTCCCGTACACATGGGAGTTGGGTCTCCAGATAACCTCTATTTAAATTTAGATCAGTGTGGCCTCCACTGCTTCTTCTTGTAATAATTTATTTTATATCTGACCATAAATCCATGTATCATATACATATGGTTAGATTGATTTAAATCTAGAGGTTTGCATATCCAACTCCCATGTGTACGGGATAGTGACACTAGCGGTTGCTGTTACTTTTAATAGCGGCGCGTCGCACCGTCATGGCAATCACCTTGCCCTGATTGCTAGACGCAACCAACGACCAACGACTTCCCCAACGGTCAGCTCTAGCTAGCCCGCGCCTCATAAGCCGGAAGTAGCCATGAGCCTGGCACTCTCTGCTTTCGCGCTTAGCCAATCTAGGCTTCACGCGAATGCAGTCTCGACTCTAGTAGTTGAGCAGGGTGTCAGTTTCCCATCGTCCCATGCGCAATCGAGCGTCATGCGACACTTCCCCTTGTTCTGCTACGCAGCCACGCATCATGCAACCGGATCAGTCCACGTCCACCGCAGCGACAGACCCTCACGCTACTTCGATCGAACAACGCACAAGTGAAGAGATTCGTACGGCAGTGTTGGCTTCGGAACAACGGATTACTGAGCAGTTTTAGGCGGCTGACGCTGCCTTACTCGCACTGCTTCAACAACCGACAGCCGCACCCGCTACTACCAATCAACAACAATACATTCCCGCCGACGTGACCCCAGCGGCGGAGGGTGGTAAGGCGGCCCCTGAGCCACCTATCGACTTGCTTGACGACGAGCTTGAACCCACCGCGTCCGACTTCATCGACTTCACCTACTACGGCGAAGTCATTCCCGCCGGCCTCGAGCGTCCCCCACGCGACGTCGAGGAGACACGTCTCTGCACACTAACGGACGACACGGCCCACGCGCTAAGCGATAAGCGCACCCAATCAGCCTACGACGAGTACTTCCACATAGGTTGCTATGCCTTCTTCTTCTGGCCGGCCTTCAATTAGCGAGGGCTGTCGAACGGCCAACCTCCATCAGCAGAGCAGACGGCGGCGTTTGCCCTTGTCGAAGTGGGTCATCGCACCCACACTTCGACGGAGGAGGCCTCCCGTACTCGACTGGGCTTCCTCCGCCTCACCATGGGCGGACAAGCGAGCACGGATGCGGACCGCGTTCTCGCGGAATTGGCCCACGAGCGCTTCTGTCGCCCACACCCAAAAGAGGTCTCCGGCCCACTGGATGCGCTTCGCCAAGCTTTCGTCGACCGAACGCTTGAAGTCAGCCTTCACGCCACCAACAAGGCTGCTGCCGGTGCAGCCTTCGCCAAGATCACGCCGGACAAGCCGTCCGGCCCTGACGCCAAGGCCCGCAAAGCTGCCGCCGATAGGCGGAAGGCGGCAGCAACAGCGGCGGCAACAGCCGTACGCTCGACCCCCTCTACGAAACCAGCCGACCCCGCACGGCTACCACCCAAGAAATGATGGTGTGTCCCGCCGCGCCGATTCCTGCTCCCCGACATCTTCCTTCATGCGACATCGCGTTCGACGAAGGTGGCGGGAGTGGGAGCGCATCGGCGCGACCGGCCAAGTCCTAGGTTGGATCCGCCATGGCGTCCGCGTCAAGTTCAAACATGGCGCACGCCCGCTGCCCTTCAACCACGGCATCTCTATGCTAGACGCTACACCAGCTCAACTCGAGTTTCTAAACTCGGAACTCCCACGTTTCGAGGGTTGTGGAGCGTGGGAACGCTCACACAACCCTCGCTACGTTTCCCGCATGTTCCTAGTGCCCAAGCCCGGCCACAACCAATGGCGCCTCATCATCGACCTCCGGGAGCTCAACCGCTACTGTTCGACCTTCAACATGACCTGCGAGACCCTGAAGCACCTACGCCACTTGTCCCGTCCGGGCGACTATTTCGTCTCCCTAGACCTCACCAACGGGTACTACACCCTTGGCATCCGGGAGGAAGACCGCGACTACTTCACGGTGAACTACCGCGGCACCTTGTGGCGCCTCGCTTGCCTCCCAATGGGCATGTCAGACTCGGCCTACTATTTTTGCAAACTCACACATGTCTTCACAAACTACCCGCGCCGCCCTCCCCCGCCTATGCCGGCGTCTACACTTGCCCGCGTACGCCCTTCGAAGCATTTTCTCCGAAACGCCCGATGGCGCGGGACTCAACTTTTCCCCTACATTGACGATTTTCTTTTTCCGCAAAACTCGTCCGACATCCGACAACGACGCGTTGCTCCTTCGCCAACGCGTAGAAGCCCTACTCGACCGACACGGCCTCCACCGCAACCCCAAGAAAGGTGTGGACACCAACGCAAGTCGGCGACCATTTGGGCTTAACGATCGACCTACAGCACAACATGTTCCGCGCTCCACCAGAAAAGCTACGCCAGCTCGCTCAACACGCATCGTCAGTGTTGGGCAGAGATGCGTCGAACGCTCGTTGGTTACCCGCACGCCAACGCGCAGCTTTTGCGGGAAAGGCCCAATTCCTCTACCTCGCCATCGCGCCCGCGCGTTTCTTCTTGCGCGAAATGCACAACGTGCTCGTAACGCGCACCGGTTGGGGAGGACGCGTCCGCCTAACACATCAGCTGCGGCGTGACCTCGAATGGTGGCGCACCGTGCCCACCCATAACAATGGCATGTCCATTTACAAGCCTATAGAGACCGCCTACCTCCACGCCGACTCCAGCGACTACGGGTGGGGAGCCGTGCTGAACGACGACTCCAACTACCAAGCACGCGGTTTTTGGAGTGCTACAGACCAACTAGATCACATCACGTGGAAAGAACTTCGCGCGGTCCGACACGCGATCGAGTGGTCTCTACCCCAACTCAAAGGCCGACACATTCTCCTCCACGAGGACAACACATGAGTAGTCGCCGCGCTCACCAAGCTTACCTCCCGGTCACCCGTTATGAAGACCGAGCTGCGCCGCTTGTGGTACCTACTCGACACCAACGACATCCACATCCGCCCCCGCTACATCCGTTCGGCCGCGAACATTTGAGCAGATACTGTTAGAGTTGGGAACGGATAATTACACGGAGGACGTGCCGGCCCCACAAGGGGGCCGACTGTGGCGACTAGAGAAGTGAGGGGAGTGAGATGGCGGTCGGCGAAGGGACCGGCATGGCCGGCCGACCGCCACTGATAGGGAATAGAGTACCTCTAATAGAATAACACTAAATACTAGGATAACAAATCGCTACTTGAAATTGAAATTGAAATTGTTTACAACAATACCAGTAAAAACCGGCTGCTGTCTCTGGGCCCCCCCTTATGCTACGCCTAATTGGACTTATAAGCGTGAGGTAGACCGTGAACCACTTATCCCAACCTCTCCAATGGCAGTGGCGATACCGTCTAAAACATACCCATAAACAAGTATTGTCTGCATACAAGTATGAAATATAAAATGTCGCTAGTCTCCACGATACGCGGCATGTTCCAGCCGCTGCGGGGTCGCTAATCAACAATGCTGTTCAGCTTGAGCTGGTCGAGGCGAACCTGCCTGGCCTCGGCTCCTGTGCGACTCCGGTCGTGCCGGAGCTAGGGGGGAAAGGGAGGTGATAAACCCCCCTCGCATAGGTCGTCGTCGGTCCCGCCTCGATCCGTGCTCACCCCCGCCGGAGGTATTAGCCGCTCCTCCCGACGCAGCTCGCCACCTAGCCGAGTCTTCTCTCCTCCTTCGGAGGCTGAGAAGAGAAAATAACTAGGCTGCAGACGGTGTCCGGTCGGTGTTCTCCTGCCCCCGAGCCAGATTTTCTCTTGTCCCCTGTCCTTTTTTCGTATGTTTCCAACACCTATCCGATCGCGCGGTGGCCGTCCGTACCCTCTCCCGGCGGTTTACGTTGTTAGGGAGCCGCCTTTACGAGCAGTGTGCCGTTACGATAACCCTAGGCACATTGCATGAGGCAGCCTATCCATAACCGGGTGCCGAAAAGGGAAGGGGTTGGAAGAGCACATGGATCGAGTCGCCGGTCCTCAAAAGATGGTGGGTACGGGAATTTTTCCAAAAACCCCCCGTACCGGGCTTTTCCAGCGGCGGGCGATCCTAGGGACCGACGCCGCCAGACCGTGCCGCCCTCCGGCTGCGACCCACCTCCGTCCTGCGTAGCATCAGGCCTCGCCCCCAAGGGAGTGTTGTAAGTAATACCGTATACGTATTAGTTGCAGATAGCTATTGTAAGCTACTCTAGATATGATTAGTACATGTCTAGATCGGACATACCGATAAACTGTTTGACTCGGTACAGAGCTGTCGCTAGGCTACAGCTCTAACACTTCTGTTGTCCCGACATCACGCCTGTAGGCTGGTTGTCGCCGTAACTGTTCCGTTTGCGGGACTGTGACTGTAACTACGTTTGCGTAAGTTGTCTTCCACACTAACTGTGTTTGCATGGTTCAATAGGTTATGGGCCCCCGCCTCACGTCACTCACGCGCGACAACTTTGTTCGGCGAGCTGCGATCGACAGCTCTCCCGAAGACGGCAAGTTTCTCTAGACACCTAGTACTTTCAACTTGTAGTCGGCGGTATCGCCAATATAAACTGCGATTTAAAACCCGCCACCACCCCTCTTAAGTCAGCCACTCGACGGCGATAGCCAGCCACCCACACCGACGCACTCGTCGTGTGTGGACAAGGTGCACACAGGTCCAAGCTGGAGCACGGGGGGGCGCACTATCGGGTGAATACGCATCCACAGGTTGCACGCCAGCCGTAGCTTACTTTTTTTTTAATTATTATCTTAGCGACTCAGCCGCCAGCGCAGCGCTCCACCTGTCCTGGCCTTGGCCTAGACTTGTGCCCCACACTGGGTGGAGGATACAGAGAAGGTGCTTTGAGACACCCCGGGGCTACATGCCGAGGGGTCGGCGGGCATCAGGCCGTCTCTTTGAAACCGCTGTTAGGCACGAGTCCGGCTAGCGGTTTTTACCGCTGCCTGTTTTTTATTATTATTCAGCTCTTTCTTTTTCGCCCTCTGTCGAAATGGCGCCAAAAACTCCGCCTGTTTCACCTCCTGACTCCCCTAACTCAGGCTCTCAACAGAGCAATCTCGATCCCCCCCCCCCGGATACTCTCGCGCTGCTCCTTGCGCAAATGGCGCGCATTAACGCTCGCCTCGACTCGCAGTCGGCCGAGGCTGCTGTTGTTGCTGTTGCGGGTGCTAATCCGCACCCCCCTGTCGCTCAGCGCCGCCACGATGCTCAGCTCGAACCCGTCCGGGACAGCCACGACGTGCACACCCTCCCCCTGCTTGTGCATCCCCAGCCTGGATATGCCCCACCGGACGCACACACGGCCTTCGCTGCTGCTACCCATGCAGCTCCTGTTGGCGACCCCACAGTCGCACAGCGCCGTCCCGATGCGCCCCGCGAGCCCTCGCGTGCCGATGCGCACCGCGACCCCTCGCGTGACGACCTCATGGTTGAACACCTCCCACCACCCCCCCCCCCCCTTCCCCCCCGTTGGATATGCCCTTCACCACCCCGGACCTCTCATCCCCGAGGCGCCCTCTCACCTCGTCCCCCCCTACCGTGACCACCCGCACCCGTACGGCCCGCCGCGTACCATGGCCGGCCGCTCTCCCTTTCCCGGTGGTCCACCTCCTCCCTTCCATGGCCGGCCCTCTCCCCCAGCCCAGCGTGGCGACCCCACCACCCGTGGCAGTCGTCGCCCAATCATTGACCCGGTAGTCATCGGCCGGGCGACACACGAAGCCCCCGGCTTCGACAAGGACGCCCTCAACCGGTCCATGAAGATGTCGGTCCCCGTCATGGGCCCGACCACGGACTTTAAGCAATGGAAAAGGACCTTCCTTAATTTCCTCTCCATCAAGGCCGCATATCTCATTCCGCAGCTGGCCATCCGCGACTCCGGCGTTTGGCTCGACGAACTAGCACAGCGCTACGCCTACACGCTGCTTCTCCATGCAGCCAGCGTGAATCAGCGCGCTGACCAGGCCATGAAATGCGTTTCTCCATCCCGCCCTGACTGCGCCGCTGCCGCGTGGGACATCCTGTGTGAACGCCTCGACTGTCGGTCTTTTGCTCGCTCCTTGTCCCTCCTGGACAACTTGACGGTCAGACAGCGCCTTGGTCAGTCACTCAGTGACTATGTCCACTACATGCGCCAGACCTTTGACGACTACAACGACACATGCCAACTGGTTGATGGCTACGCTGCCATCCACCCCCACAACCTCGGTCTCCTCATGCTGCGCGGTATTTCCAGCAGCGGCCCACACGGTCAGGCGAAACAGTGCGTCATCAACGCCTTTGACACAGACTACCTCATGTCGGCGGATGAAGTGATGGCCAGCATTCTCCACCTCGCGCACAACATGGACGACGACCCTGCCCCGTACACCCCCGCTCCGGCCACATCACCCCCTCCCATCTCCGCGTTCGTCGCTGCGGGCCGCGGCTCGCACAGCGGTCGAGGCCAACCACACCGTAATCCTCGCGGCCATCGCCCCAACAAGTGTGGCGTTTGTGGCAGCCTCAACCACCTCATGTCCGCTTGCACTGCTACGGATGACGCTATCCTTAAGTGGAATCTCGCCAAGCGTAAGATGACCGCCCAGAAGTACGGCGCCGCCGGTGGCACCACCTCCGCTCACGCTCCACTGCTGAGCGACGTCCCTGTCGAAGACGCCCCCGCCGATGACACCGACTGCCTACCCACCCTCGAGGACAACGCTGATGACTACGATGACGACGAGGTGAGTGTCCCATTCAGCTCCGTGGCATTCTCCTCTTCCCTCGCCCCGGGTCGTAACCTGTCACAGTTTTGGGTCGTTGATTCCGCCTGCTCGATTAACCTCACCGCGTTCCGAGATGACTTCGTGAAATTCACGCCCCCCTCCGCTCCCTCTCGCGTGGGCGGTGTCGGCGTTGACGTTAAGGGCAGTGGCTCAGTGCGGATTTCTGTCAGACTTGCCTCTGGCCAGCTCATTCACCGCACTGTGTATGCACTCTACACCCCTGACCTATCATCTCGCTCCGCTGAGCGTATCGGCAGACTTCTTAGTGTCAGCTGGATGCAAACTCACAGTGGATGTGAATTTGTCTTCCCCTCCAACTCTGACACCGGTATGCTTTTAATACCCACAGGCATGGGTGTGCTAGAACCGTCCGGAAACGGTCTCTACCTCCTTCCCCACAAGCCGGACCTCCCTTCAAGCCCATCCGCACCGGCGGCACTTGACCCCTCACCTCAGGTTGCCCTTACTGCCCAGTGTGATCCCGTCCTATGGCACCGTCGGTTTGGCCACCTCAACATGCAAAGCCTTCAGGCCCAGCATACTCACGGTGTCCCGACTAGCCATGTGTTAGCTAGCACTGTAAACAAAGTTTCTTGCGACTCTTGCTTACTTCACAAAGCCACAGCTGCACCACGCTACACAGCCGCTTGCGCGAAGCCATCCCACCCCCTCCTTAACATGTCCGCTGATCTCTGGGGCCCGGTCAATGTCCCCTCCCCACATGGCCTCCGCTACTGCTTGCTCGTCATCGACCAACACACCAACTACATGTGGGTGCGGTTCCTTAAGTCTAAAGACGACGCATGTTTGGAATTGGAAACCATCCTCTTGGACATCAAACACTTGCATGCCCGTCATCACTCCCAGACGGGCGCGTTCGCACCGGTCCTCAAGTTTGACTCCGACTCTGTGTTTGAAGCTGCTGTCACTCGCCGGATGTGCGCACACCTCGGCGTCGGGGTACAGTTCTCTGCCCCATACGCCCACCACATGCTCGGCAAAGCCGAACGTCCTTGGCGCACTATCCGGGACAATGCATCGGCGATGCTCCACAACATGGCCGTTCCCAACTCCATGTGGTCGTGCGCTGTTAGCACTGTTGTATACCTTCGCAACCGCACGTACAGTCGCTCGGTCGGACCTAATGGGGGCGTCCCCCTCACACTCCTTACGTCGTCGGTGCCCGACGCCTCCAAGTTCCGCGTCTTCGGCTGCGCCGTTTTCGCCAAAGTCCCCGACAAACAACGTCGGAAACTCAGTGAAAAAGCATTTCGCGGCGTCATGGTGGGCTATCCCCCTGACGCACCCGGGTATCGTGTCTACAATCTGGAAACGCGTCGCATCACCACTTCCGTTCATGTTGTCTTTCAAGAAGACACCCATGGCTTCAACACACAACCCTCCGTCGACTCGGTCATCACCGACTCTTCGGAAGACGTACCCGCAGACTCACCCCTATCCCACCCCACTGACCTCACATTACCCACACCCCTACCCCCCCCCCGGCAGCCCCTCGCCATGCTCGGCTCCGCTCACACCCCATTCGATACGGCAATATGGTTGCCCACTTGTCCGACTACCCCCCAGCCCTCGTGACGGCGTGTTGTGATCCTGAGCAAGGCAAAGCTCAAGAGGACATTTTTGAGCACCCTCACGTCCCCGACCTTATCACGGGTCCCCCACACACACCTGCCGGCACGTACCCTACTGCCGTCGCCCTCCTCTCCGCCCGAGAGTGTGTGGAACCAAAATCCTACCGGGCTGCGTTGGACAGCGCCCAAGCCCCCCCAGTGGCACGCCGCTATGCAACATGAGTATTCCTCCCTCATCAGCAACGGCACGTGGGACCTTGTGGACCCCCCCTAGGCCGCATGGTCGTTAACAATATGTGGATGTTCAAAGTCAAGTCGGATACAGCCGGCGACGTCTCCCGCTTCAAAGCGCGGTTCGTCGCCAAGGGGTGCAGTCAACGCGCTGGACTGGACTACACGGAGACCTTCTCCCCGGTCATCCGCATGGCCAGCCTGCGACTCTTCCTCACCATCGCAGCCGCCCGCGACCTTGAACTCTGCCATCTTGACATCGACACAGCGTTTCTCTACGCTCCCATCCGGGAGGATGTGTACATCCGCCAGCCCCTCGGCTTCAACGATGGCACGTCTAGAGTGTGTCACCTCAAGCGCTACCTCTACGGCCTCAAAAAGCCCCCCCGCGAGTTCAACATGCTACTTCGTGCATGGCTCGTCGACCATGGATGGCAACAATGCGTCTCCGACCCGTGCATATACATCTACCGCACCAGCCACGTTCTCGCCATGATCGCCATGTACGTCGATGACATTCCCGCGGCCTGCAATGATGCCACTTGGCTCGCATCGTTCAAAGCCCAACTCGGAGCACGGTTCAGGATCAAGGACTTAGGCGACCTCTCCCAACTCCTCGGCATGCACATTACCCGCGATCGCTCCACGCGCACATTTTCGCTGGACCAGTCCAAGTACCTGCGCGACATACTCGCCAAGTACGGCATGTCCGACTCTAAGCCGTCGTCACTTCCAATAGACCCGGGCTTTATCGCCGGCCTCGCACACATGACTTCGCCCTCTCTCACCGGGGTGGCCAAGGACGTGTTCCCCAGCCTCCTGGGCAGCCTCCAGTACGCAGCCGTCTGTACCCGCCCCGATGTCTCCACGGCATTGAGCATCCTCGGCTCTGCCCAAGCCTCACCCACCGAGGCACACTTGCAGGCTCTGAAAAAGGTCCTCCGCTACCTCCATGGCACCGTCGACATGCGCATGACGTTGGGGGGGGGCCTGGACCACAACCTCCAACTCACAGGCTTTGCCGACGCTGATTGGGCCAACGACAGCAGCACCCGCAAGTCTCGCTCCGGCTATCTCTTCACCCTCGGACGCGGGCCACTCAGATACAAGTCCAAACAACAGACTTGTGTGGCCCAATCCACGTGTGAAGCCGAGTACTACTCTGCGGCTGACGCCACCAAAGAGGGACTCCACCTCCGATAACTCCTGGGGGAAATCTTCAACTCCCCCATCACCGAAACCACCACCATCTCGGAGGACAACCAAAGCGCCATTGCATACTCCCTGAATGCCTTGGTCAGCGAGAAGACTAAGCACATCGGTCTGAAGTGGCACTTCCTCAAAGACCACGTGGAGCAGGGAACCATCAAGTTGAGGTACCTCCCCACTGACCAGATGGTGGCTGACATGCTCACCAAACCCCTCCCAGGACCTGCACTGACAAGACACCGAAGTGCGATCCTTGGAGGACAAGACCCAATGCAACGCTTCATCCAGTAACTACCTTAAGGGGGAGTGTTGTAAGTAATACCGTATACGTATTAGTTGCAGATAGCTATTGTAAGCTACTCTAGATATGATTAGTACATGTCTAGATCGGACATACCGATAAACCGTTTAACTCGGTACAGAGCTGTCGCTAGGCTACAGCTCTAACACTTCTGTTGTCCCGACACCACGCCTGTAGGCTGGTTGTCGCCGTAACTGTTCCATTTGCGGGACTGTGATTGTAACTACGTTTGCGTAAGTTATCTTACACACTAACTGTGTTTGCATGGTTCAATAGGTAGACCTAAGGCTCTCGCATGGCTGGCGCCTGCTAGCGAGCGCCGTGCCCTAGCGCTGCTTCCCAGCTGTCCGCCGCCAGCTCCAACACCCTCGTCCCTCCGCTGATCTGTCCGTACCCCTCTTCGCCAAAAAACATTTCGCAAACGCCGCCCCCGCCCCATCACCGGGAGAGTATCTGCGAGTATCTAGTCTCGGAAAAGACATATCGGATTGGCCGAGCGGGAAATCCCTGTGCCGGTGTACGGATATTATGTTTTTCCAAAACCCTCCGTACATGGCTTCCCGACAGCTGCTGATCCCGCGGGTCGCAGCTGTCGGTACCTCGTTCAGACCCTTCCGTGCCAGGCCTGGCACGGCTATGGGGCTACTAGCGCCCACCGCGTGGAGGTAGAGGTAGGTGCCGACGGGCCTGCGAGCGCACCCCTCTCCGGGGCCGCCGCCGCTGCGCCGCCGGCGGGCGCCACAAATCGCTACCTTGTACATAAGCACTAGGAAATGGGATCAGGGACTAGATCCGCCATTTTTTTGTTGGGTTCGGATCCATGAGTACTTGATTTTTTTGGATCCGGAACTAGTGAGTACCTCTACAAAAGGGATCCGGATCCCGCGACTATCTGTGATTCTAGGGTCCGGATCCCGCGATTACCTGTGATTCTAGGGTTCGGATCCAACGATTACCTGTGATTCTAGGGTTCGGATCCAGCGAGTACCTGTGTTTTCGGTTCCGGAACCGAGTACATGAGTACTTCTAAATTTTTGGTTCCGTTGGATTCGTTGGGTTCGCGATTCCAACAAGTACTTGAAGTACTCATGCAAATTGATACAAATTGCGCATTTTGGGGGAAATATTTACTGCAAATTCAATTTTTACATCTCTACTAGTTCTATGCGCCTGCTCATGCTTGGATCCCATACATTAGATTTTGACTGAGGTATCCTAAACACCCTATCTGAATTCCCAACAAGCTCCTCTTTTGTACGTTGGATAGCCGTTGATGACAAGCTCTTCCCTGATCTAGACGGTCTACTACTTCCCGCTTGCCCCGCCATTGTTGCTAACTATGATAGGAGTTGGATGTGGACGGGCAGATTATGGTGGATTTCAAGCGCGTACGCACCGTTTAACTGGCCCTTGGGTGGGCTACAATCGATTCAAGGCTGCGGAATGACAACAATCAGGGCTATTGAACCAATCCTAGACATACACCTCAGCAGATTTGCATTGCCAAATACCTCCCAAAAAAACAGCGTGTCACTTCGGGCCACCACAGAATCGTGAGATACTCGGAATCGTGAGTACTGATTGGGTATCGCGATTCCACATCGTTTTGCGAGGATGAGGTACTCGCGATTACCGCGGATCCATTAAAGTACGATGAATACCGGATCCAACGATTACTTACAATAACTGGTACCGGATCCTACAATTACTTACAATAACTGGTACCGGATCCAACGATTACCTGTGATTCTAGGGTTCGGATCCGCGATTACCTACCGAACCTAGGGTTCGGATCCAGCGATTACCTGTGATTCTAGGGTCCGGATCCCGCGATTACCTGTGATTCTAGGGTCCGGACCCACGAGACCGAGTCCGAACCCGAGTAGTCTCGGGGATTCGCGGAGCCGTAGGATCCGGATCCAGTCCCTGAACGGGATGAAATTATAATTGAAATTGAACAACAATACCATCAAATTGGACCGGCTGCAGTCTGTTCGGCCACTCTACTTAGCTATTTAGGACTTAGGAGCAAGTTGGGCCCGGGTCTCTTCGACCAAGTACACCTATCGACACACCTATCGACACACCTAGCTTCACAATGTAATAAAGAATAATAATAAGTTTGTAATAAAGATAAAACAGATCTAAAAAAAGTTCCACTTTTCGAAAAATGCAAAACTAAACTGCTGCTCGACCTTCACGATGCACGGCCCGCTCCCACCGAACCGTTCGGGAGGGATGACGGACCAGCCTAATCTAGCTCCCGCGTGACTTAAGTCTTGCCGAAGATAGGAGGGGAAAGGCTTGCAAAAAACCCCTCCTCCCGTGGGCGCTTGTCGATCCCGCCGCCGCATCCCGTAAGCCCCGCCCCAAGGTCGTTGCCGCGTCTACCGACGCGACGGTCCTCCTTGTCGAGGTCCCCGGTCACCTCGAGGGCATGTGGGGGGGACCGAGACACACAGACATAGGAAAAACTGGCGCTCTTGCCTCCGCGCCTGGATTTTCCCCGCTCATTTCCTCGGTTTTTCCTCTGTCTGGTACCCGGGTACCTGTCAGGTAGTCCGGCCTGCGGCGTTACCCTCCCCCCTAAGATCGCGCGTCCACCGAGCAGCCTTTGTTGAGCGGGGGCCTCCGCGCCCACCCGGGCCCACTCTCTCTTTTTTCAGGCTGTCGGGGTAGTGGGTATCGATGAAGGGGGGGCATGTCACCATAGTCGGACCCTTCGGGGCCGCGGGCGCACGGAAATTAGGCAAAACCCTCCGTACGGGGTTTTCCCGGCGAAACGTCATCGTGTCGCTCCCTCCGTCGCGACCGGCCTCCTTGCCGCCCAAGCTTACTCCTCTCCCCGGGAGATGTAGCTTGTCGACGTAGCGGTTCGCAAGTGAGCGCTCTACCCTGGTGTTACTCCCCAACTAGCTCGACGCCGGGTATACGGACATTAGTTTAGTTTCCGAAAAAGCCCTCCTTTCATGGCTTTCCGGCGGCGGCTAATCATGAGGATCGCCGTCGCCTCACGTAGCCACTCCTCCGCCTGCGACCGGCCACCGGCTTGTGCCATGTCTTGCCTCACCCCCCCGGGAAGTTTCGAGTGGCACATGGCTGGTCGACGGCCAGCGAGCGCCCTTTCATGGCGCTGCTTCCCGGTTGGCCACCACCAGCTCCAACACCCGCGTCCCACCGCTGATCCGGCCGTACCATCCTCGCCATCAAACGCTCTAGGATTACAGGCCCCACCCCCTCGAAGTAGGAATGTACCCAATAATATGAGACCGCGAAAAAACATATCGGACGGCCCGAGCGGGAGATCTTGGTGCCGGTATTGCACAGAAATTGTTTATTTCAAAGGCCCTCTTTACATGGCTTTCCCGACAGCTGTTGATCCTGCGGATCGAGCTGTCGGCCCTCTTAGCCCCTCACCGTGCCAAGGCTGGCACGGCTACGGGGTTTCCAACGCCCACCACGGGGAAGTGAGGGGATGCCGACGAGCCTCCGAGCGCACCACCCTCCGGGGCCGCCGCCGTTGCGCCGCCGGCGGGCGCCGCAACGGGATGCTAGTGCTAACACCCCCCCTCAAGGTAGCCGAGGTCTTGACGTCGTCCTAGCTTGCGTCGAGGAAGGTGCCATCTTGATCGAAGGTGTAGTGATTGTAGCGTGTGTCTCAGGCCGGGCAGGTGTAGCGACATGCGCTCACACGAACGTGCCGCTACCGGCGAGTTGCCGATAAGAAGCGGTTCCAAATGTACTGCGTAATGTACTATTCTAACATGCAGCGGGAAAAACTGTCCCCGGGCGAATTAGCCCACGCGTGAGAGCGACCGGCAAGGAAGAAGCAAAGCCAACAAGACCGTTAGGAACGTGTAGGCACGCACAATCATAGACGGGCGCTCGTGTTGACTCCCCCCTTTCGCCGTGGGAAAGTTAGCTCCTCGCTAAGTTAGGTGAGCGTTGCGGCGTTGCCTTGGGAGAAAACAATAACAATACTAATTAAAGTACGCACGGCCCGAATATTCGCGGGTCGGTCTTAAAAACCAGATCCGGTCGAGGGCATCGGTAGGCTACATGCTAGGTGAGACTGAAAGCTTGGTGGGGCGAGCATGGCGCCGGGCGCTTTACACACGCTCTTCTCCTTTTTACGTGGGAGATGGTAGGTTAGTCGCGGACAACCAGCTCGAAGGCGAAGCGTGGTGTCGGTCGGACGATTAATTACTAGCGTGGCGCCGAGCGCTTTACACACGCTCTACTCTTTTTTACGTGGGAGTAGGTAGGACTAGCGTGGCGCCGAGCGCTTTAATTCCTCGTCCGACCCAACCGCGAAATGGACACGGAAGACTGGCAACTAAACCCTCGCTTGTTCGCCCACCTCCAAGCCCGGTGGGGACCCCACACTCTCGACCGGTTTGCCTCTATGCTCAACACAGCAACACTCAGCTCCCACGGTTCAACGCTAGATGGCGCGACCCACAGTGCGATGATATCGATTGCCTACACCTGCCCGACGCAGCTTGGCAGTGCGAGAACAATTACTGCAACCCTCCTTGGACAGCGCTACCTACTCTTGCCGCTAAACTAAGCCAATCACACGCTACGGCTACCGTCGTGGCCCCTTGCTGGCCCAACAAGACGTGGTACCACGACCTACAGCGACTCGCCACTGCAACCTCACACTCCTTGGCATCACGCGACCTTTTCTTTCCCGGCAAGCTCGGCAAGCGCGCGGGGGTCGGACCGCCCGCCTGGAGCATCCTAGCTTTTTGACTAACACCCCTTCTTGGCTCTACACCCGACGCGGTGCTATAGGTTAGGTCCTACGCACAACGCCGGCGAGTTTTCACACCCCGGCCAATTCCACTCCGAACCGCCCCCCCGCGCTACCTCCTACATATGCGTCCGGTGCACGTCCCTTGGTCCGCCTCTATGGCTGAAAAGTTTCAGACCCTCTTAGGGACCCATACTCTAGGGGTCACAGCCATCAGCCTACTCAATAACTCGCTAGCGCCGTCTACATACGCGAACTACGACAGCGCCTTGCGCCAGTTTTTCGATTTTTCTACAGAAGACAACATTACCCCGCTACATGCCACGCCGGCCACCATGGTTCGCTATACTGCCTGGTTAGAACTACTCGGCACGGTGGCCGCTAGGTCGCTGCAACCTTACTTTTCATCAGTCAACAAGTACTTCCGGGACCACCAACTCCCACCCATCGCTGTCGGGGACTTACTTGCCGACGCGCGGCGCGGCCTCGAAATGCTACAACACCGCCGCGTTCCGACCGACACGAGACTTCCACTTCCCGCCCCCGTCGCCCTCGACATCTTAATGGCAGCTAACACTCTCCGCGATCGCCTCACGTGGTCTCCCGCTACCCTCCATCTACTCGAGTGCTTTCGCGCCTGCTTGGCGGTGTGTGTGAAGTACACCTTTTTTTGCCGCGCAAAAACGGGCGCCCGCTGCCTTACTGGTGACCTCAACGTCGACAGACCCTCTCAACAAATGTATCGGTTCGTCCGCAAGTCCAAAGGGGACTAGCGCCGCGACACCCGTGACAAACTAGTGCTAGCAGTCCCAACCCTCGCTAAACCCATCTTAGCGGACCTCCTGGACTACTATACCCATCCACGAGAGGTATTTTGCGCGACCTACTATAGGCGCCCCCCCCGTCCGCTTTCTGGACCTTCTCACATGCTAAACCCTCCGCCGAATGGAGAGCCGCCTCGACACTTTCCACGTGGCTGGCCCTTGCACTCTGCACAATTCACACCAACGCGCGAGCCGGCTTCAAGTGGACATTGCACAGCCTCCGGAAAGGGGCTGGATCCGCTGCCAGCCGCATCGGCGCCCCCCTCCCCGTTATCAAATTGAAATTGTTCACATCGAGCCGGCAAACTGGACCGGAGGCCATCTATCGGGCCACTCTACCTAACCATACATGACTTTTGAGCAAGTTGGGCCCGGGTCTCTTCGACCATGTACACCCATCGACACACCTAGCTTCACGGTGTGTCTACGTTTCAGGGGAGTTAAAAACTGTAAGCAATCACAGCAATCGCCACAGCCCCCCCGCCTAAGCAGTACCAACGTAGTAGTTTTGTAATCAAGATAAAAAACAGATCTAAAAATAAATCCACTTTTCGAAAAATGCAAAACTAAACTGCTGCTCGACCTTCACGATGCACGGCCCGCTCCCACCGAACCGGGGTGCCGACCGGCCTAGGCCGGTCGGCGTTCGGGAGGGATGACGGGCCACACTAATCTAGCTCCCGCGTGACTTATATAGGAGGGGAAAGCCTGGCAAAAAACCCCTCCTCACGTGGGCGCTGTTAATCCATGTACACACGGAATGGCATGAAGGGGGTTCGACCCGCCGCTTCCCGGAACGGAACTGTACGCCTTATCCAATTACCGCCAAAAGTCAATACCCGATAAGAAGATATTCTGTATATGAACACATTGCATCGCATCGCGACTGAGCGGCGAACACCTATAGCGAACGCCTATAGGTGGAGGGCCAAGACTCCCCCGGAGTCTAGCGTACAGATGTGTCCATTAGTTGTCCTACGGAGGGATATGTAAACAGGCGCTTGTCGATCCCGCCGCCGCATCCCGTAAGCCCCGCCCCAAGGTCGTTGCCGCGTCTACCGACGCGACGGTCCTCCTTGTCGAGGTCCCCGGTCACCTCGAGGGCAGGTGGGGGGGACCGAGACACACAGACATAGGAAAAACTGGCGCTCCTGCCTCCGCGCCTGGATTTTCCCCGCTCATTTCCTCGGTTTTTCCTCTGTCTGGTACCCGGGTACCTGTCAGATAGTCCGGCCTGCGGCGTTACCCTCCCCCCTATGATCGCGCGTCCACCGAGCAGCCTTTGTTGAGCGGGGGCCTCCGCGCCCACCCGGGCCCACACTCAAGAGTTTGTAGGTCTGTCTGGGTAGTGGGTGTCGATGAGGGGGGGGGGCTGGTCACCGTAGTCGGATCCGTCGGGCCGCGGGTGCACGGAAATTAGTCAAAACCCTGCGTACGGGGTTTTCCGGCGGCGCCGACCCGAAGGGTCGTCGTCGCCATATCTTGTCGCTCCCTCCGTCGCGACCGGCCTCTTTGCCGCCCAAGCTTACTCCTCCCCCGGGGAGATGTAACTTGTCGACGTAGCGGTTCGCTAGTGAGCTCTCTACCCTGGTGCTGCTCCCCAACTAGCTCGACGCCGGGTATACGGACATTAGTTTAGTTTCCGAAAAAGCCCTCCGTACATGGCTTCTCGTTGGCGGCTGATCATGAGGATCACCACCGCCTCACGTAGCCGCTCCTCCGCCTGCGACCGACCACCTGCATGTGCCATGTCTTGCCTCACCCCCTTGGGGAGGTTCGAGTGGCACATGGATTGTCGATGGCTAGCGAGCGCCCTTTCCTGGCGCTGCTTCCCGGCTGGCCACCACCAGCTCCAACACCCGCGTCCCACCGCTGATCCGGCCGTACCCTCCTCGCCATCAAACGCTCTTGGATTACAAGCCTTACCCCCTCGAAGTAGGATTGCACCCAATAGTATGAGACCGCGAAAAAACATATCGGACGGGCCGAGCGGGAGATCTTGCTGCCGGTATTGCACAGAAATTGTTCATTTCAAAGGCCCTCTTTACATGGCTTTCCCGACAACTGTTGATCCTGCGGATCGAGCTGTCGGCCCTCTTAGCCCCTCACCGTGCCAAGGCTGGCACGGCTACGGGGTTCCCAGCGCCCACCACGGGGAAGTGAGGGGATGCCGACGGGCATGCGTGCGCACCCCCCTCCGGGGCCGCCGCCGTTGCGCCGCCGGCGTGCGCCCCATTATCAAGTATATGGGTGGGTGGGCCAGGAACTGCTTCGTGACCGAAGGAAAGTACATTGACCCCACCATGACCCCAACACATGCTTCTTGGCGTTTCTTCGGCTGGCTCGCCCCGTCCGCCCCGCAACACTAATTTTGGCTCTGCAAGCCTTTGACTTTAGGTTATTGGCAAAACGCGCCCTAGGTTAGATGGTCAGATTGATTTAAATCTAGAGGTTTGCATATCCAACTCCCATGTGTACGTGATAGTGACTCTAGCGGTTACTGTTACCGTTAATAGCGGCGCGTCGCACCTTCAGGGCAACCACCTTGCCCTGATAGCTAGACGCAACCAACGACCAACGACTTCCCCAACGGTCAGCTCTAGCTAGCCCACGCCTCATAAGCCGGAACTAGCCATGAGCCTGGCACTCTCTGCTTTCGCACTCAGCCAATCTAGGCTTCGCGCGAACCCACCCACCCAACCCTATAATCCTGCGCTAATCGTCCCCCAGGCCCCGCCTGTGGCTGTCTTTTGGCAAAATTATAAGAAAACCGACATGTTTGGCAAGACGTGTCCTAGGGTAAATAGTGTTATATATGGAGATTGAGTACCCGTACCGTACCTGTACGTACGGGTCCATGCCCTCAGCACAACCACCACCGCATCGCGTCGTCACTAGTCACTACACGTCGAAACGATGCTTCCTCTCGGCCATGTCCACTCCCACAGCCAACATCCGTGGCGAGTAGGTCTTCAGGACCCTTGTAAACTAAGACTAAAAATCCTCGTGGTTGAGCCTAGCGAGGACAGTGTTAGTACATACATACTTTACCCCAGTAGGTCGTGCCTTCGCTGATGGCGCCGTCGAGTTTGGCGCGTTGCCACGCGCTTCTCGTGACTTTGCTCATGTCGTGCTTGGTAGGGTCAGTTGTACCAGCATCCCAGAACCAGCAGGTAATTGATCTATGCGTGGCTAATTGCCGTATATCATTACAGAATCCATGCGTTGGTGCCGAGCCGCTTTCCGCTAGAGGTGCCCGTATGCTGAAGGCGTCTCACCGTCTCCGCTCCGGCATGCGCCATTGTGCCGTAGCTGGGCTTTCTTGCCCGTACAGGAAACGAGAGTGAGGTAGCCAACGCGGCTGCCCAACAGCCTGACGCCATCAATGTTGTGGACTCGTGAGTCCCCTTTAGACCCATCCCGCTGTTTTGACACTCTTCGCGTTGAAGTCTCGGACTCGGGCTTGCCTTCCAGCACAGAAGGGAGGCGCATGCGTAGTGCTGTGGGTTTAGTTAGGTCACTTACGTTTTATATTTCAATGTCTTTTTGCCTTTCATTTTAGGCAATAATGATGTAGGTCACAGTAGACAGGAAGTGACAGGAATGGGATATGGAATAGATCACGCAGGGCAGAGGTGAGTAAGGTGACGGCCGGAAGGTGTCGCAAGGGCTGCATGGTTGGAGTGCAAAGCAAGGGTATAGGGCTTCATGTAGATTTTGATATTCGTGGCATGACACCACCGCTGCATGTTGAGCATTTTTCAGGTCTCCCCCATACCCCTTTCCCCTTCAGCACTAGCTAATGCAGCGATGTACATTACTGGTCTGGCATTAGTTCAAGTCTGGCTGTGCTTCGGCGAGGGTGAAGTGTTAAAGGAGCGGAAAGGGAAGGTCGTGCTGTCACTTGTATGTTGGGTGGTGAGCATGGAGAGGCAGAAAAGGGAGAGGGGGGGGGGGGGGGAGTGAGAGGGTGGTGGCTTTGGTGTTCTGGCTGCAGATACGGCTGGACACCTCTCTTCTGGGCAGTTGATGCCGGAAATGTTGGCGCAGCTCGGGCACTACTCCGGGCGGGCGCGGACCCTTACGCCAAGGTGCTCAATCCATCACGAGAAGTCCTGTCCCTCATACTATGTGCTCAGGCACTGTCTGCTGTGCCTCGAGGGGTTTAAGGTGTGTGTGTGTGTGTGTGTGTGTGTGTGTGTGTGTGTGTGTGTGTATGTGTGTATGTGTGTGTGTGTGTGTGTGTGTGTGTGTGTGTGTGTGTGTGTGTGTGTGTGTGTGTGTGTGTGTGTGTGTGAGCTAGATGGCTGGTTCGGGATGGGATGCGTTGATGTGGGCAGCGGGGATGCCTCAAGCCCAAGAGCTGGTCACGCTGTTGGTCGCTGAGTTGGAGGTGGACCCAAATCGGAAGGCTGACAACGGTATGCCTAAGTTGCCGTGCATTGTTACTTCGCCCCTCCAGACTGTGCGGGGATGGCCGTGGGTATAGTTAGTTTGGAAAGATGTGGAGGTGCACTTGAGTGTGTGTATATGTGTGTGTGTGTGTGTGTGTGTGTGTGTGTGTGTGTGAAAGGCTTTACGGCGCTAATGGCAGCATGCAAGGGGGGTGCTAGGGCGACAGTGAAGGCGCTGCTGGACGCGGGCGCTGATGTGGATGCGGCGGATGAGGGTGGAGTCACTGCGCTTATGCTTGCTGCTGGGGGCAACGAGGTGCAGTCCGCTCAGCCGCATCATATAGTCTCTCACTCAGTTGTCAATGGCAACTGCGGTCATAGATCTTAGGGCTTTATGGTCTTGGCAGTGGTTTTTCTGAAAGTTTGGTGTAAACCCGACATTTGTTATCATGTAGAGACACGCTTTCACAGGTCAGCGCTAATGGCGTAATTCTGAATGCTGGTAGGTGGGGGTGGCTGAGGAGTTGGTCACTAGGGGTGCCACGCTCAATCAGATGAGCGATAGCGGATGGAGCGCGGCCTCTTTCGCTGCTGCGGGTCGGCGCGAGGAGATGCTGCAATGGTGCGCGCTGATGAACCATCCCACTCTCTCACCTACCTACACGCAGCCACTATCTCAACTAGCACAGCCCGGCACCTGCACTTTCAGCCATCACCCAAGTCATATCAGCACAGTCCCTTTGTGTGATTTGTGTGAGTTGTGGGCTCTTCTGCGTAGGTCAACGTTTACTCACTGCCCCATGCCCCACACACTTAAAGCCCATCCACCCAGCGCTGTGCCCATCCCTGCGCCCTACAGCCATCCGACTGTCTTGCATCTACTGCCTAGCAACTATTTCCGCACGCCAACTTGCACCACCTGGCGTAACACGGCAACATATTTCGTCATTCTCGCACTGCTACTACCAGACTGATTCATATTTCACAATTCTATCTATAGTTAGATGTGTTTACATGTGTTGATGACAAAAGGTGACCCACGGCATCACACGCAAGCGATGCCACTCGTAACATCAAACAAGTATACACCTTGCAATAGCTCTCATCCCTTTCGTATCCCAGCAAGCAGAACCATGTCTTAGTCATAAAGTTAAGTAGCGTTGAAGTGAGAGAAAACGTGTGTGTATCGATTCTGAATGAACGGCCACGTTTCAAAATGCCATTTACTGTCAGCCCGATCACCATGCCCGACACCAGCGCTGACGTGCTGTCTGACTCCTCACAGAGTTTGCTCGCTGCAAATGTTCCGCTTTCCTTTGCAGGCTGCTCGACAATGGGGCAGCTGCCGAGGCCGAGAGCCAGCCTGGGCCATCTACGCCCCTCGCCACAGCTGCGAAGGTCGGCCACGCAGCTGTGATGGCCTCTCTCTTAGCCTCCCACCGCCACTCCGCTTCCACCCTGGCAGCTGCGTTGCAGATCGCCTCTGCCCGCGGGCACGCCGACTGTGTGGAGACCGCCCTTGTGAGTGGCGCAGGTATTGACGGGGTGCCATCGGAGGTGGGTGGGCTGCGCGCGTTGGCAGCTGCCGCTGCGGGGGGACATGTCGAAGTTGTGAAGACGCTGCTTAAGGCTGGAGCCAAGCCGGGAGCGGTGGCCGCTGACCCGCCTGGGGGAACTCCGCTGGAGTCAGCCTCACGGGGGTCTACTCCCGGCTGCAGAGCCGCGCATGCGCTACTAATGGAAAGGGTTGCTGAGGAGGTGAAAGGAAAGGGGCCGCGCGAGGGGTGGAGCGCTGATGAGGTAGCGGATTGGCTGTGTCTGAGCAGCTCGTTTGCAACGGGTGGCCGGGCAGGGGACTGTCGCTTGGCGAGGGCGTTCCGTGCGACAGGTATGGATGGGCGCATCACGTTCGGGGTGCAGCCGGCGATGGGCGAGAGCGACGTGCGTGATGGCTGGGCGGTTATTTCCTGGGCTAGAGCTGTGGGGGGCGATGCGCATTCGGCTCTGGCGACGACGATTGCGACGGACTTCGCGTTTCGTGAGGAGCAGCCGCAGTGGTTCATCCGCGCGGGCCGTGCCATCATGAAAGAGTTGCTGCAGGTAGGGTTAAAACCCCGACGGCCGCACCATCGTCGCTTGTCTCGTCATAGGAATGCGTTTGGATTTCATGCGTGAGTCGACCCCCACTGTCTTGGTTGCACGTGGATTTATCCTTTTCCGTATGAGTTTATAAATTTTACTGGGGTTAGATAGAGCAGCTCGCGACTTGTGTGTCGCTAGCGGCGAAGGGTACTCTATTCATCCCGTTCCTTCAATTGCGATAGTTCTCTTTGAAGTCACTGAATAATGAAGGCGCTCGTTCGTTGAACTTTGCCGGTTCGTTGATTTCTAGGAGTGACGTTCTTGGGTGTTGGTATCTTTGGTTAAGATTCATTATTGTCCCTGACACTGCTCTTCGATTTATATTTTAATACACGAGGGGTTGCATTTGCCTTTTGGGGGCAGTCAGTGATGGGGGGTACGTAGCTTGGGGTTACTGATGGCGATGAATGTATCTTGACAGGCTGATTGTCAATACTGACAGCTGTCCTTGCAGTCAGCTCTTTGAAATGCCTCGCTCTTGTGGGTCTGTGATTGCGTACTTTCACGATCACGGGAATGTTGTTTCCCTGTCTGTGTAATCAATGCTCACAATCAGTGGTGCTTTGGTGTGTTTTTATAATGGTACTTAGTGATTGAGGGTCAAGGGAAGCCGAACCGTCACTGCTTTTGAGATCATTGATTGTTTAAGATAGTGTTCCAGAAGCGGTTGTGGTGCTACGATTTATTAGGATTTGTTGGGCTGAAGTGTCACCATCCTCGTGATCAATGTAGATTGTGATTGCTTTCTTAGTGAAATGATTTCCTGAAAATGTTCTGATGGTTTATTGTGGCCGGTATAGGCGATGGCGGCCAGCGGACTTCAGCCGTGGACGATTGCTGCCCCCAACATGAGCGTGCTGGAGGCCGCAAAGGACAGTCCGGCGCTTTTAGCCATACTTGAGCCCGCCATGCGTGCGCACCTTGCTCGCACTCCCACTATTTCTTCGTGGACGAAGCAGGTGCGGCTTCTCCCTCCACCCTTGCCGCAAACCCTATTGAACTTTTCACAACCTGCCCCAGCTACTACATTGTTAAAACTCGCACTGTTTTTTTGACGCGTGTTGCATTAGACAGGCTCTCCTTGTGATGTACCTCTAGAATATTCTTAGTACATGGCTTAATGTTTAGGTTAGATTGAGAAACCCTAAGCATAGCAGCAGTGCTTATTGTGACTGTGCTGTTTATTCTGCTGCTGTTTGCCTTTTCTAGGATGTCGTTCATTGGCTGATGCTGGAGCCCAGCCTTCGAGAGGTTGCGCCCCTGCTGAAGGCGGAGGTGCTTGAGGACCGAGCGGGCGCCGCGCTGGCCTCCCTACTGGAGCCCTTCTGCAGCACCGATGCAGCACAGCAGGAAGGGGGGGAGGCGTTGCAGCCCTGCTACCTCGGCCTTCCGCCCAACACTGAGCTGGAGATGGATGTCCTGTTGCGCTGGAGCGTAGGGAATGACCTGCCGGCGGTGCGTCTCCAGTGACTGTCTTACTTTTACAGGGTGTCAGGGTTTAATGAATGCACTTGTCTGTAAACCTAAGTGTGATCAGGAGCTACAATTTATGTTTGGCGCTGTTTGGGTTGCTTGTTTCGACACTATCAGGTATTTTCCCTTCGATTGCAAAGAGGCTTGCCTATGGAGATGGCTGAGCACGCTTGCCTTGCCATATCATACTTGAGAGAGTCGCGAGATACTTCTACTCTGTTTTCCTGTCGTATATAACCTAATTCAACAAAAAATCATTCAGAATATTTGTTCAATACCTAGAACAACAAAGTTAGCATGTTAACGGTGATGGGGAGGATTATTAGAACGCCGCTACGCTGCGTCTTCCGAGAGCCAAAAGATCCGTAGGCAGCAGCACAATAGCACAACATAGCAACACGACGACGGAATTGTATAGATTACATGTGCCTGCTTCTAATTCCAGTGGGGGGAAGTTGAGTACTGAGACTGTGCCTTCCTGAACGTAACAGCCCTCATTTTGCTGCGCTTTATTGTGCTGTGGGGTTGAGCCTGAACGACGCGCTTCTCAGTTGGTTGGTTACGTTGTGGTTGTTGGCGCTTAGGTGGCGGAGTGGGCGGTGCGGGCGTTGCTACTGCAGTCAGCAGCGCCGGTGCAGAAGTTGTGGAAGGGGGGTGAGGGCGGCAGCCCCTCTGTGGGTGAAACACTAGTGGCAGCCTCCCCACGCGGCTTCCAGGCCGCGCTCAAGCTGGCAATGCCGCCGCTGGTGAAACAGCTGCGAACCACTGCCCTCCCGGATTGGCAACCCGACTACGTCAGTGCGCTGGCCGCGCTGACGCTGCCTGCCGAGGTGTTGGCCGCGCTGACGGGTGGTGGCTGCCTGTCAAGTCCAGAGGCGATGGCCGGCCCCCGAGGCGGCTTGATTTCTTGGCCACCGATGGGGCACGACGTTGCGCAGCCGAGCGCTCAGTTTCACCCCGACAGGCTGCTCTCCTGGGCATGTCACTCAGACTGCCCTGCACTGGCAAGGCACATCGTGGAACTCGCCAAGGTGGCTTCCCCCCCTCTGCCCCCCCCCCTCCCCTCCCATTGGTTAAGTTAGTCATGGCTTTTACTATTTCTGATCGAAAACACAAGCCATTGCTCCGCTAATGCTCTTTTATAGTTTATGCTTGCCTCCCGGAATTGTGTTTGTGTGTGTGTGTGTGGGTGGTGATTAAATCTGTAGGTGTCTGTATTCTCGTCATCATCAACGTTCTTGGTTCCGTTTGGAAGTGAAACTTGCCGTATACACAACTGATGAGTACGCAAGGAGCTGTCTGTCTTGGTACATTTTTTGTGGCTGCTGAGGTTGCAACACATGGAAGTTGGTGATCATGCACAGTTCATATATCCAGCATGGAGTGACGCGACAGTTAATCCCCTACTTCCTCATATATCACAAACCCTACTTCACCCCAAAATTCGTTTCTCGTTGTCTACGCCGCAAAAAAAGCCCATATTCGAGCATAAACTTGCTACTTAATGTATGTGTGAACACAGCTCTACGGGTCAGGACTGAAACACTGCGTGCAATCTTTGAAAGCGCCCCAGGCAATAATAACAAGCGTGATAAATTTGCTGTTTCATTTGCTTTAGTTGACTCGACAATTATTTGGGATTGTATATGTCAGTGTTGAGCTAAAGGCGGTTCAGCGTTCTGATCAGCTGACAATAGAGAGATTCTTCTGTTTGCCTTTTCATGTGGTGACATCAGAACGTCTCGACCGCGGATCATGCCAGCCTGCTGTCCTGGGCAGCACTGCACAAGGAGCTACCACCGGTGAAGCAGCTCCGAGTCAGCGGCGGCCCCGCTGCGGCTGGTAATGGCGCAGTGATACCGCCTTCCCCGCCACTGCTGCTGCAATGCGGCTCACAACTAATCGACGGAGCTGTTGAAGAGAACCACGACGATGCTCTGGAGCGCGACTGGCAGGTGGAGCCCAAAGACATGTTCGCTCACCAAAAGAAACGTTTCACTTCAATAGAAACCGATCGAATTAGTTATGACTTTAGTTGCGAAGTGATATGTATCGGCCTTCCTATATATTCTTTCCTCTTTAGGCAAAGCTGATTGTTGTTCTTGTGTCACCAGACGGTCCGTGAGGCGGCAGCAGGCATCATCGCAGCGCGCGTGGCCAGTATCCCGCCCCCCTCCTGGACCTCGACCGATCTGGTCAACTGGCTGCTGGCTGCAGGGCAAAGTCGTTTGGCTGCTGCGGCGCAGGCGGACGGAGTCGACGGCGGTCAGCTCTCCAAATTCAATATCCAGGCAATGCAAATGGTAAGTTTCGGATTGTCGAAGTGTTCGCCTCTACCCTTCTTCTTTCACACTCATCAATCGAGCAGTCAACCCTCGCTACCGGGGCACGGTAGACTCTTCACACCAAGCGCTCTCCCATTGACCTCTGCGCCCTATCAATTTCCAGGACTGCACATTATGCACAGCCCAATCGCTTACTACCCTTACGCATGTAATTATTTTCGAGCGTGTCCTTCGTTTTGATTAATCTTTAAACAGTTTTGAACACGATGGCGCTGGGTCTATTCCGCAAGTATGCTTTTCGAGGCGTTTACGGTTGTGGGCGTGTGTGTAGGTGTGTGTGTGTGTATAGGTGTTTGTTTGTTTGTGTGTGTGTGTGTGTGTGTGTGTATGTGTGTGTGTGTGTGTGTGTGTGTTTGCGTGTGTGTGTGTGTGTGTGTGTGTGTGTGTGTGTGTGTGTGTGTTTGCGTGTGTCCATGTGTGTGTGTTCGTATATACGCGCGTGGCTAATTCACTGTGAGCACATATCTTTGTCGTATGCACAAGTCTTTGTTTGTGCGTTTATGGGTGTATGTGTTTGTGAGCATGTGTGAGCGTGTGTGGGTGAGTGTGTGTTTATGCGAGTGTTTATGAGAGAGTGTGATTACGTTGCTGTGATGTATGTTTTCCTATGCCTTTGTGTGTCTTTTTTTTACTGATTGAATGCATGTGTGTGTGTGTGTGAGAGAGAGAGAGAGAGAGAGAGTGTGCTCGGGTGTGTGTGTGTGTGTTTTTATGTGTTTTTTTGTACGCGCATGGCTTTTTCACTGTGTGTGCATTTATTTGTCGTGTGCACAAGTCTTTGTTTGTACGTGTATGGCTGTATGTGTGTGTTTGTGTAATTACGTTTATGTGTGTACGTTGCCTGATGCGTTTGTGCGTGTCTTTTTTACTGATTATGTGCATGTGTGTGTAGGGGGGGGGGGGGGGGGGGGAGAGAGAGAGTGTGTGTGTGAGTGTGTGAGTGACAAGAAACGTAAGAGTTTAGGCTATGATTAGGGAGGTTATGTGTGTGTGCGTGTGTACGTGTTTGTGTGTGTGTGTGCGTGTGTGTGTGTGGGCGCGTGTGTCTGTGTTTGTGTCCATGTGTGTGTACGCGCGTTTGGTGGCTGTTTTATTGTGGGTGCGTGTATTAACCGTGTACACATGTTCTCGTTTGAGTGTGTATGTGATTGTGAGCGAACGTGTGTGTGTGTGTGTGTGTGTGTGTGTGTGTGTGTGCATATGATTACGTTGGTGTGTGTTTGTTACCTTGTAACTTTGTGCGTGTCGTTTTTACTTATGTGGATGCATGGGTGTGTATGTGTGTGTGCGTATGTGTGTGCGGAAATTGGTGAGTGACAAGAAACGTTATAGTTAGGCTCATTTAGTGAGGTTCTATGTAGGTGCGTGTGTGTATGTATGTATGTGTGTGTGTGTGGAATTGCTGAGGCCACAACAGGTATAAGGAAGCTTTTAGGTAGATTCACCAATGGTTGTGCGGGTCTTAATCTTTTGCTGACTTTCCTTACACGCACCCTTAGTGAGCTGGCTCAACAATGAAGTTACGCGATTCCTCTCGTGGGCAATGGGCTCCATAGTTCTCATATCAACTTCATCGCTTTCAGCTTTTATGGGTTTGTATCAGCCAGCGTTTGGTTGGACGCCGTGAAAGTGTCGAATGGATCTATCTGTTGGTTGAAGAGGCAAGTAGAACTGCTGTGACTGAGGTGGCGCCGCAATATCTGCAGTTTGACCCGCAGTCCAAGGCGCAGTCGCTGCCGATTGGCGTCCCGCCAGCAGAGCTGCTGCAGTGGGCGGTGGCGGAGGGCAAGCGAGCCATCGCGGGGGTGCTGCTGGTGGAGCACTGCCACGTGGCGCGGCCCGCTTGGTGAGCAACCCTCCCCGCGTCATCCTTACCCACAACAGCGCCAATGACAGTAAAAATGAATTCGATATGGAAACAGGGACGAGTTAATATTTAGGTTAAAGCTGAATTAGGGCCTGGTGCTAACCCTGAGTATTGAAGCCCTTATTTGATGCATTCTACAATCTTCCCCTCGTCATTGCTGCCCAGAGCAACGCCTTCAAAATAAATCCGATCTTTTCATTAAGACGAATTCATGTTTGGGTTTTAACTGAACTAAGGTTGTGATATAACTTTGGTTGGGACATGTGACTTGTGTAATGCACTCTTTTTCCATTGTAACCGCTTTAGCGCGAAGCTTCATAAAGTACAGAGTTATCCAACTCGTTTAGAAAGGTCATTTAGATGGGCTGAGAGGATACGTTGTTGTATTGCGAAGGATTTGGGCTGTTGTTAGTCATTTGTGTTGGGTGTCACCGAGTGTGCCGCTGCTGTAGGGGGCATGGCACTTCCGGCGGGCCCAGCCCTTACCTGGTGGCGCAGGAGCACAACCTTACGGAGGCGGTGGGCGTGTTGAGGAAGCGGGTGCAGGCGCGCCTGGTCGCCACACCGGTTGCGGAGTGGACTGAGATCGATGTGGACAATTGGCTGAGGGGCAACGGTGCTGCCTCTTCTGCTGACGCCTCCCCCTTCCCCCTCTCCCCCTTTGTATCCCTTCATGGCGTCTTCTTGCTCCCATCGAGCTCAAAGAAAATGGAAGCCCTATGTCCTAAAGCCCTAATAGTGACGATTACCCTTGCCAATCTCTAAACTCAGGCTTCTTTTTTCATCTCATTCTTCTGTTCGCTTCTCTTACACCAATGATTTATGTCAAGTACGCGTGCTTCTTCTGTACGTGGCTTCCGTGAGTTGGCTTTGAGGAGGGAACATAATGGTGTTGGCTGGGAACGTGCGTAAAAGTGTAACAACACACCGAAAGAGCCTCTTGTGGTCGGAAATTGGTGACAACATGATAGCTGTTTTTAAGGTCAATGGAGAGGGGGGGTGGGTTAATGGGGGAACTGCCAGAGAAACAAGTTATGGATAAAAGGTGTCAGTCGTGATCGTCGACGATATAACATGTAGCAAGGCAGATAAGCAATGTGGCTGAGCGGTGGTAGAACTGAGGGGCGACCCTATCGAGACGCAAAGTAGTTTGAAAGAACTTGGTGAATGAGTGTGGCACACGAAACACCGATAGTGCAGCGTAGGTTTGACTCGTAACACGCGCCAGCTGTTAAATACTCAGAAACACCAGAATGAGAAAAGCAAAGAGAAGATTGTGTGACGTTTGGCTCACTGCGTTTTTATGTATGATGAGTTTACGCGTGTCTCTGTTTGTCTGCCAATCATCAGAACTGCCACACATCGCGGAGCCCTTCAAGGACGATTGGATCCGTGGCGACGCTCTGGCGTCGCTGTTGACGGTGCCGGCGGCGGAGGGTGGGGGTGGCAATGGCGAGGAGGGCGGACAGCTGGACCGACTGGCGAAGGTGTTGCACGCGGCGGCGACCGACCCTCGCACCGATGCGCTACTGCTCGAGTGGGCGATGCAGCACAATCACTGCAACACCCTCGCCGCATCCCTTAGGATGATGCCAAGCACGCAGGGTACCTCCCCTTCCTCTCCTGACTTACGACTTCGACATGATTCCTGAATCGCCATCCTTGACTCATAATCATACGAACCTATTTAGAACTCTTTTGAGTGTTTAGGTATCTAGACATTGTATAATAGTACGGATCGCTTATTAGTGTCGGTCCGCCCAAGAGTTCAAATTGATAGATATTTGTCATAGGACTACTTACACAAGAAGCAAAGCAATGAAATAACGCCAACACTTTTGAACATGCTGAGTACTGAAATGGGGTGCTGGCGATCGGTCGATTACAGCAATCTACACCATACATACTCAAAAATCAACAGAAGATGCTTAGGGGTTCGTTTAGAGTTTAGGTTTTGTTGATTTTGTGAAGCATACGTAATCTAAGCACCCGAAAAGCTCGCTCGCCATAATTACATAAGGCGGTCAAGTTTTTATTGGTTTTTTTTAGGTGCCCCCCCCCCCCCCCCCCCCCCCCCCTTTTCCCCCCCCCCTTGTAAAAGACTACTTTAGCCCAACACATTTTCTAAGTACTGCGAATGGTATAGTATCAGGTCCTGAGCACTGCAGCAAGGCAACAGCAAAGCGACGAGATTTAGGGTTTCAGGGTTCATTTGGAAGATCGGGCTACGGGCTTGAGGGTTTAGCCTCCAGACACAGCGTGAGATAACTAAAATAATTTACGAAAAGGAAATGTATTCTGAAAAGGAAGTACCCGTACTCCCCCGTCCCTTGTTGATGGGGGAAAGACCGCCACCTAAAACAAGAAGCATAAGGTTAATCGCCTAATATGCTTTTCATTCCTCTCATACGCATTATTGCTGAAAATTTACGGAATCCCGGCCACTGTAGCTAATACTGATTCGGCGAAGTCACTGACTCGGACGTGTTGGAACACTGTCGATCACACACCACGGGTACCGGAGTATTTAATACCGCGCGAGCAAAACACTTTAGATTGTTATTCGGTCGTTTTGTGTATTTTTGGAAACACAGAAGTGCCTTGATATGCGGGCAATCAGTGAATCGTTCGAATGTGCAGCGAAGCATATAATTTCTCTCTCTTTTATCTGTTGTATGCGTCACTTTCGCGAGTGCTAGAAGTGTTTCTCGCAGTTTATGTCCTTTTTGGTGCGCTCCAGGTAGCTTGCTGCTGGAGGACAGAGGCGGGGGGCGTTCTTTGCTGGACATCAGCATGCAAAGTCGCGCATGCGGCACTTCACGCCGCGTTATGCTCGCCATGGCCACCACCCACCTCGCCAAACTACCACTCCCCCGGTATGCCCACCTTCCCAACAGACGATCCACACATATGCATAACATTAAATTTTTTTACGAAATACTGAAATGTCATCGCACCTTTTAATGTCGCGACCCACTCCATGGGCTATTTCCGGACTGAACACGCTTACTCAATATTTAATTAGTACGTACTGTAAAGATTTTCAGTGCCATTGAATTTTTATTGCCGATGCTGCTTTTTTCCGTAAATAATAAGATGTTGAACGCTTCAAAGTGAACATCGCAATGAAAGCCGCCTTATTGAAAGTGGCCCTATGACAACGGAAACGCAGTATGATACTATGCCACGTAAATTTTTTTGGACTTTCAGTGCCTTTTGAACGTCGGTTCAAAGCGAATCGTGAATCAGCCAATGTTCAAATGATGAAATGAACGTCCCTTGACACATGTATCTAACTTATCGGCACTCTATGAAAATGTTGTCGTCGCTAGTTGGTTAACGATTCAAGGACGAGTGTCCACCAATTGCCCCGATGGGATGTGCTCATCTGGAACATCCATTCCTTTGGTGTATTTGCCGATGCAGGTGGGACGAGCGCGAAGTGGCCGCGTGGCTCTACCGCCGCGACCGTGTTGAGTGGGGCGTCGCCTTTACGGAGGACGGCATAACGGGAGCGCAGCTGACCAGCTGGCCCGGCGTCCACAGCGGTACGTCTGTCGTGCTGGTGGCCTGCATCGTCATCGCTCTTGTCCTTCTCCAACTTTCTTAATTCATCATATTCACATTATTACCCAAAATCTTTTCATCTGTATGTATGTTTGCATGTATGTATGTGTATGTATATGTATGTATGTAAGTGTATGCTTGTATGTATGTATGTATGTATGTATGTATGTATGTATGTATGTATGTATGTATGTATGTATGTATGTATGTATGTATGTATGTATGTATGTCCGTATGAATGTATATGTGTGTATGTATGTATGTATGTATGTATGTATGTATGTATGTATGTATGTATGTATGTATGTATGTATGTATGTATGGTTGTATGTATGGTTGTATGTATGGTTGTATGTATGTATGTATGTATGTATGTATGTATGGTTGTATGGTTGTATGTATGTATGTATGTATGTATGTATTTATGTATGTATGTATGTATGTATGTATGTATGTATGTATGTATGTATGTATGTATGTATGTATGTATGTATGTATGTATGTATGTATGTATGTATGTATGTATGTATGTATGTATGTATGTATGTATGTATGTATGTATGTATGTGTATAACTACGAGCTACAAGTATGACACAGGTCATTCGTCATCACTCTTCATTCATGATGAACTCTGATCTCCTTGAAGTATAATTAATGGCGGCAGTTAAGCGTTCCGTTAAAAGTGCCTCTTATTTCATATCAAGGCCTCACGCGTTTAGTACAAGACAGTTGGGAATGAATCTGAAATGTCTAGCAGTTTATGTCAGCACCTGTCTATGCTTTATGTAGCGTACCCTTGACAAGTAACCGTGGTGATATTGTTACAACCGCGCTCGTCGGCGGATGTTGTATCTTAACTTCAGATTGGCACTCGCAATTTTAGGCTTTTTCCGCATTGCAAAATTCTAGAAAATCAGACAACTCACACGAAGGGAAAACTGAGGGAGGGTGTGAGCTAGAAAAGGAAAATGAATGGCCGTCGCCCATAATGCCCACCTGCATGATAAGGGCGCGAATGACAACCGGCTCTTGCGTTCTATAACTGCAGGTGAAACGCCAAACATGTTCGAAGTGGAATTGGGCGCCGAGTGGGCGCTGGAGTGGGCGCTGTCAGGTGGACACCTCGCGGTGGTACGTCAAGTGCTGCGCTCGGAGCCGGCCGTGATGCTTGGTACGATTGATTTCGCTCCCAAACACCCCGCCACTGCGATACATCCCAATATCACGCGCGACTGTTATACTTCTTGACATGTTTGCCAATTCGGCGAGCATTGTTCACCGTCTTTACTCGTCGGCTTCCATTGCTCGACGGTTCATGAAACAGTAGCTTGGCACCTAACCCTGTATTGGTATTTACGCGGCGGTGTTCCTGGATTCCCTGAATTCCCGCCGGAAATTTGCCTTGAGTGTGCCGCCGACACAATCAAATGATGAACGATACTTCAACACGCAGCGATAGATGATTAATTTACTCTGACGAAGCCCTCATAGTTGCTGCGATCCTCAGCACGAATTTTCCTAGACGACCGCCGTCCCATACATAGCGCGCGATGGTCAGAAACTGGCAACGATAAGTGAATGGGAAACCGGAGAATTTGGTGTGGGATCGAAATCTGGAAATATTGCTTTTTATATATAATTTGACATTATTGCTTTGCATAATAATAGTGGTACGGGTACTTCCTATATTATTACACACACAAGTTTTGATTTGCATGCTAAGTGTTTGAAATTGTAATTATTTGCAATTTTGGTGGTAAAACCTGTTGTTGATATTCAATGGACAGTGTTTGCGTTGACGTGCTTGTTGGTGGCATTAGGGGAGCTGCAGAATGGCGAGACCACGCTCGCGGCTCTACTACCGGAGAAAGGGCGCCTTCCAGCGCAGGCAGCCGAGGCCGAGTCGTTGGTGCGGCAGCGCCTAGGCGAGCTGCCGGACGACGAGTGGACGGTCGCCGATGTGGCAAACTTCCTTTTGCTCTCGAGCCACACCGAGGCGTACCGCATCGCGTCGTCCATGCGCATGAATGGCGCCACCTTCAACGCGTTAGTTACCGACAAAGGTGAGTCCCGGCTCTTCTGCTATGCATTCGGAATAATCAACCCGCCCCGCCCTCCTACCCCTCCAGAAAACGCCCCGCCGGCCTTTACCCGGCACTCTGAAAATCGCTGGAGCAGCGTGAGGCGCCTCAGGTTAAAGCATGAGAGAGAGGGAGAGAGAGAGAGAGAGAGAGAGAGCGTGTGCGTGTTTGTTTGTGTATGTGTGTTTGTATGTTTGTGTGTGTGTTTGTGTGTGTGTTTGTATGTTTTAGTGTATGTTTGTGTGTGTGTTTGTGTATGTTTGTGTGTGTGTTTGTGTATGATTGTGTGTGCGTGTGCGTGTGTGTGTGTGTGTGTGTGTGTGTGTGTGTGTGTGTGTGTGTGTGTGAGGGAGAGTATCTGCGTGCGTTTGTGCTCATTTAAAATGACGAAAGCTTCAGGTAATAAATTCAAACGCTTCGAATGATTGAAACACACACTAGTTCGCAAACGTGTATATGCAGCCACCTGGAGTGCTTCGTTTGGAATTTCGCTGCCCCCCTTTTGTTTTATTTGGCTGTGCTGGTCTCTTGTTTATTTGGGCACATAACATATTCCTATCCGCCCCGTGACCCGAATGCATGTATTGTTGAATTGGCATACAGAATCGTCTTTCAACGTTTAAATTGTGTACCAGTTGTCTTGTTTTGCCTGTCTGTCGCATTATCTGAGATTCACAAAACAAGTGCACCATATTATCATTGTCGCAAGTTTTCCAAACAGAAATTGCACCGGAACCGTGATATAGTTCCTTGACTATGCCGTTAATGAGTCCCTATGAGATCATCCCTCCCCTCCATACAACTTCGGAAACTTACGATGCCATAATACTTTAATGTCATGTGTATATGTATTTGTCTAATCATGTGTAATTTTATTTTTTGTTGCGCTCCCGGGATATGGGACTGTCAGGTTAACCCGTACTTGCACTCCCTACGGGCGGCGTAATCCTTGTGTGTGCTTTTTGACACCTTATTCTAAACCGCCTTCGCCTATCGATAATGTGCAAGTACCCGTTCCGCTGCACTGTGCCAATGACGTGAACCTGCTGAGTGTCATTCTCAAATGCTCAGGGATGGACGCCTTGTTTGACCCCATCGCGATGGCTTCATGGGCTGTCAACGCGGGTCAGCCCCGCATGTTGGCGGCGGTGCTGCAGTCGGCGGTGGATTCGTCCGATACGGGCTTCACGTCGGAGCTGTTGCTCACCGCTGCGTGGAACGGCGACGTGGAGACTTGCAAGGTGTGTTGCGGAGGGTCTATTATTGTGTCAACAGCTCCCACCCTCCCTACCCTCCCTACTACGCCAATGCGCCCTTTCCACTTTTCACATGGAACGTGCGTCTTTGGAAATGAAATCTTAGGTTCTCAATTTTGGTGTATTTATTGAATTGCGCACAATATTTTTGCTCTGTGTCTTACAACTAAAGAGCCACCTCCGCCTTGGCCTCGCAATGAATGTGCCTGTGCTAATGAATGCGGTGCTTTTGGAGTGGATTGGCTTACTTCGCTGTGTCCTCACTTGTTACACGGGTTGGCAGCAGTTTGTCATGTTCAAAACGTTGTAAACCTAGAAACCCTAAATGGGAACCCTATAGTAGTGGAAATTGATAGCTATCATTATTATATTGATTACAAAAAACCATAGAACTAAACACGCGGAAATAAAAGTATTACTTTGATAGAATCGATAACGGTATGTGGAGTTCCTTCTATTGTCGTAATTTCCCCGTTGTCATCTCGATGAGCTATTTCTTATGCGAGTAACCTAATCCGCTTTGGCACCATTGCTGACGTGTTGTCCCTCTTTACACTTGGTGCCACAGATTTTGCTGGCGCACGGGGCGGATATCAATTGGCAAAACTCAAACATGTACACCGCACTGATGCGCGCCGCACTGCGCGGTCACGGTCACGTGGTGTCCGTACTCCTGGACGCAGGCGCCAACACGACGCTCAAGAGCTCTCGGGGGAAGACGGCTGCGGAGTTGGCGGCCGGGAAAGGACACGCTGAGATCGCCAGAATCATTAAGCGCCCGCGCAAGGTGAAGAAGGGTGGCAAGGTGAACCCCAGCATGTGAGCCGGTCCGGGTGTTGGGCTCCCGGCGCACACGAGTAGTAAGAGCTTGCGAAGTGCGAAAAGGAGAGGTTGAGCGCAAGGAGATGGTAGCCAACATGATCTCGGGTATCATCTCTTGCGTTGCCCAATCACAGGCATGTAAGGGAGTTAAGGAGGTGTAATGCTTGTCCTTTTGTGGTATATTGTGAACAAGCACCTTCGTGCACATAACATAATGTTGTGTAGCCATTGCAAAGGCGGCGGGATGAGGGGCGTCGCAACCTCAGTTCACTTACAAACACTTGATCGGTCTCACTTTGTAGTATATGCATCCACTCAATGCTTGTCACGGCGGCGCGCTACCACTCGTACTTCACCCACCGCTGCCATTGCATCCTTTTCTGTTGCGCTACGCATAAATCATAGTCTCAGTTATAGCAAGAACACAATGCCAACGCATAAATCAAAAGATGGACAAATGAGTTGTGCACCATACACTAACCCCTTCTAACACACCCCTAGTCATGGATCGGTACATTGACTATCACCTCCCTTGAACGGAGTAAGGCCACAACCCAACATTCGGAGAGGACGGACAAGGAGACCCACGGTCTAACCTCGCATATATAGTAGACATATACGGGGTATGCAAGAGGGCCCTTAGACAACAACCGGTCCGTAGTTGGTAATTATTGTAAATCATTTTCATCTTCATATGAACAACGCACAAGGCCGTCCACTAGCCACGAACAGAAGGGAAGCACGCAACCGCATCCGCGAAGCCACCATGGACAATAACCCTTGTGAGACACGTCTCAATGTTACACGGAGCAGTCGACAAACTTGCTTATGACGTCTACGTGCAAGGATATTCGCCTCAATTAGGCTATCTATTTCCCCGGCATGCGTAGCTTGGCTCGCGGAGAACTACACGAGGTCTTTCGAGTTTGAAGTCCACAATACTTTGCCACATGTTAGATGTACATGTACTTGTTAACGTGTTACCATTGTGCACTTGGTATAACAGCACACACACACACACACACACACACTCGCACGCACGCACGCACGCACACATGCCCACCCACATGCGCACACATATGCATGCACTGGTGTTGGACGATACAAGACTAAGGATCAACCAAATTTGGTCGATGTGATGGTATGCGTGTCACTGATTGTCAGTGTGGATGTGACCAATGGTTTGGAATATGGACATAGGCGGCACATCTGCCGGTACCCGATATCGTCCCAATGAGTCGATACTTGAGATATTATGTAGAAACACGGAGACAAGGACGATTGATGTTTTATCATTCTCATTTTGATATTTGATGCTATATCAATCACTGAAGTAGCGACATCATCATCATGATATCCACGTCACAACCTCAGATTGATCGATGTCAGCATATCATCGTGGGACACTACCCTGATTGTGATAATATCGATGTAATCGTTATCATGGTAATGGTTTACCTTAGCCTTACATCAATGCTATGCGTACACGCGGGCGTGCGTGTGTGCGTGAGTGGCCTAGCTGTCATTCAAACTAATATGATAAGGATTGAGAGGCGGAGATCACGTGCGAGGGAATCACACAAAGACAATGTAAAACTGAGCGAGGGGTGGAACGCAATTCAAACCAACATGTGGTAGTTTGCGTGTCGAGAGCTAACTGTTGACGTAAATCTGTTATGTCGTGCAGTCGCTTATGGAGGTGGACGTGCAGATGGAGAGAAATGAAACATATCTTACTGATGAGTGTTAACAAAGGGATTGATTAAAAGTTCTGTCACCTCCCTCCCTTGCACTAGGCTTAAATAGCCTCCACCTACTAGCTAGCTTGCGCATATTCTCGCCTTGTCCTCGTGCCATGTGCAAGGGCTCTTACGACGGTGTAGTCAGACTAGCGACGGTGCCCGCCGCCGGCGCAGCGGTGGCGGCCCGGATGGGGGTGCGCTCGCATGCCCGTCGGCATCTACCTCTACCTCCAATCGGTGGGCACCGGTAATCCCGTAGCCGTGCCAGGCTTGGCACGGTATGGGACTAAACAAGGTACCGGCAGCTGCGATCCGCGCGATCAGAAACTGTCCGGAAGTCATGTACGGAGTATCATGGAAATCATTATATCCGTACACCGGCACCGGGATCTCCAGCTTGGGCTCCCCGATACTTTTTCGTGACAAAATAATCTCAGATACTCCCTTGGTAAAGAGGCAGGGGTAGAATCTGTGAAATTTTTTGGCGCAAAGGGTACGGGTGGATCCGCGGTAGGTGGAGGGTGTTGGAGATGGCGGCGGACAACCGAGAAGCAGCGCCGGGGAAGGGCGCTCGCTACTCGCCGACTAGCATTCTGCGATCGAGCCGACCTAAGGGGGGGCAGCACGACACCAATGGAGAGGAAGACCGTCGCGACGGGAGGAGCGGCGTGGTCCGGCGGCAATGATTCTCAGGATCAACCGCCGCCGGAAAACTCTGTGCGGAGGGTTTTGCTATAATGTCCGTACCCCCGCGGCCTTTTTGGATCCGGCAATGGTGACCATGCCCTACCCCACCGCCACCCATTGTCGACATGCACACCTAATATTAGAGACTGCGAGCCCGGGTCAGCGCAAAGGCTCGCACTCGAAACAAGGGCGCTCGACGGACGCCCGATTAGTGGGCGGAGGGTAAGGGCGCTGGCTGATTTTCCAAACATGTACCCGGGTACTAGACAGAAAAGCCATGGAAATGGCCGGGAAACGCCCCACGGATACAAGTCCCGCCTGTAGACATGAAAATATGCATGGAGTATCCGGACTTGAAAAAAATTCGGACTAGCCGAGCGGGAGATCTTGACCATGGTGTAGAGATAATATTTTTGTAATCCTCCGTATTCAGCATTCCAGATGACAATTTATGATCCGCGGATCGCCTCTTCCATTGCGAGGTTATTTTGTCGGGACTGGTTGTGGTTGTCGACTTTAGGACTCCGTTAGAAATACTTGGAAACGACATGGGAGCGAAGGATAGCACGAGTTACGATGTTACCGCTTTCGTCCGCCCAACGTTGGATAAAGGGCTTGCCGTCGGCCATATCGCCATCGCCGACGGCGGAAAAAAAAAAACTTTGCGCCGATTGTACTTGTAGCCAGTTGCTACTAATTGAACACAGTCCACCGTACTAATGAGGTGAACTATACTCAGTGCAGGTGAAGAGGAAAGGGGTTCTTGAAAAAAACCTTTGGAAAGAGGCCGTGCGCGGTGTTCACAACACCGGTAAAGTGGCGCTTCATTTTGCAAAGGGCAACACCGGCATGCATGTTGAATATTGAAGGTAAGTGCCTATTCCACATAGAAAAAGGGCATATATGGTGACACTATTATGTGATTATGTCTTACTTTTTACCTTTAAGAGAGCAAGACCAAGCATCCTCCAATAGAGTAATGCCTTCAACACTTGCACCCTCCACCATTCATTGCACAAAGGCAGCAAACACACCATGTTCGGCTGCGCACTTTATTTTGTCACGCATTGTATCCTTCTCCTCTTCCATTTCCATGTAGACCATCGCACCCGTTGCACAATCGCACATAGGTTTTTGTTGTGCCCCTTTTGGCTTGCGGTGAACGAAGTTGATGTTAGGTAACCCGCCTGATTTGTCCTAATAGGTGCTACTAAGCAGACATGTTTTCATCCATCGTTTGATATACCCCTTGATGTAGAACCTCCCGCTTGTTCGAATGGAAGTCATCTACACCATTCCGGAACCATGCCCACGAGTCTAGACCAATCGTACATGTCTCTGCAGTGCAATACAAAATTACAGAACGAATAATCTTAAACTGTGGAATGCCATGTACTTTTGGAACTGTGGTTGGTCTCTTATTCCGTCTAGAATGTTGCTATTCTCCCATTAATCCCTACCCCTTTTGCTATGGACGGTTTCTGCTACCATCAAACCCCTAAACCTTATATACTTTTGAGGACTAATCTGCCCAAAGTCTACCCTTGTGCCCAATCATGCATTGTTTAATTTTTGTAGGTCGACGTGCACGTCTCCGGGGTAAAGCTGGAGCCACAACTTCATGACGTCTACTCGTCCGTCCGTCACAAGTAGACCTTCCTTTAGCCCAACATGCGCTTCCATCTATTCAACACGCACCGCAGTTGTATTTGCTTATGGGTCGTACTCAGAGGCGGCATCATGCGGAAATGCCGTCCATGTCACTATCATCCTTGGATGGCGTAAGGTGACGGTGACGCGAAGCATAAGCGGCATCTATGCGATTTCCTCGATGCCTTGGGAGTCCTCGACGGTATCGTCGGGGAGAAAGCGATCGCCCTCGTCTTTGGATGAGTCTCCCTCCATGTCGAGGCCGTCACTAGTGTGAGTGGGATCATCTCCCGCGTAATTAGGCGGCGATGTGCTAGTTGGGCCGGAGACGGCGGAGGACTCTTACCCCGTTAGATTCATTGGAGATGTCGGTTCGATAGTCGGCGTACTGGTATTATTCATTGCCAACCCCGTAATAATTGGTACAAGTAGCGCACTTTCGGTAACTGCACCGGGAATTTGCACCGCTTGCCGGGGGGGGTGAAAGGGCACTCGCACTGCAACGCGTTGAGCGCTGCTGAATTCTGTGGTTGATGGGACAAACGGCCGGCGTTGTCGGACTCGACTCGCAACGCGCGTGCAAATTCGTGTTACGCCGGCATTCCATCCCAATTTACCACCCACAAACCTTCGCCGATAGATTCGCCGACTGTCCCATAGGTTCGATCACGTTGTTGTCGTCTTGCACCTCACCCCTTCATCTTTTAGGGATTGAAGGGGGCCTCTGCGGGCGGAGACACGTGCTCCTGTCGTTACGGTCCTCCTCATGGTGGTGATGGTGGATCGCCGACATGCGGTCTCGGCAGATCGCGCGGTTGAACCGCTTCCGCCTCACCACAGATTATACTTTAACGGAGTTAAGTAGAGGACAGCCTCACGTGCTCGCCCCTAAAATTTGACAAAGTATAGACCTTTCCTCGCGTTGGGCTAATCCGTTTTTTACGAGACATTGGTTTATGATTAGTCATACAAATGTAGTACTTATCATACACATATCCCCGAGGCCCTGGATTTAAATCAATCAGACCATATAAAAGTATGATTTTATTATAGCGCCAATGTATTAATTAAGACTTTTCTACTATGTAGCGCCTATGTATGTACGGGAACAGTACTGGGTACGCTTTCCTGCATCTTCCGCCATCCATTGCTCATCTGCTCGCCGGCCCGCCTTGGACAGATGATGATAGGACTTGGATGATGGGGCTGGATTACCTGTGAGGATTACCTCATCTCTTCTCTCACCCGACGCGCGCGTATCCGCGCGCCTTGCCCTTCTCCGGCTGTGACACCTCGTCGTTTAAAATATTCTGCCCACCGTACCTAACACCGGGCTCGCCGAAAGCTGCGATGATACAAACGTCAGTAGTTTCACGGGGGGCTGTGCACTTGTGCGAGTGCGGGGCGACCACCCCGTCGCTTGGGCTCCCTGGCGAGCTCGCAAGCGCAGCGCGATGGTGTCCTGACTGCCCCACAAAATCGGAGTTTTCCGTCGTACTGGCGACTCAACGTCGCTGTGAGTGTGGTAAGACGGAACCGAGCCTGGGGCCACCCGGGGGAGGGCGAACCTCGGCACGCTGGTGCTCCTCTTGCCCAGGCAAGGATCCCTCTGCCGTGAACGTGGTCAGCAGACGGTGCGAGTGTGGAAAAGCGGAGCCGAGCCTCGGGCTGCCGGGAGAGAGTCGCAGCGCGGCGCGTTGGTGTGCCAACTGCCCTGGAAAGGCGGCGACCGCTGTTGACGTGAAAAGTAAGCGCTGCGAGTGCGGACTGAAACGGCCGAGCCTGGGTCTACCAGGGGAGTCACGTGGCGCCGCACGGTGGTGTGCAACGTGCCCGACTAAACCCCCGGAAGCTGTTTCGCTCAACGTGGTGCACAAGCGCTGCGAGTGCGGAAAGCGGCGGCCAAGTCTCGGCCTACCCGGAGAGACTCGTAGCTCAGCGCGCTGGTGTGCAAGCTGCCCTGGGAAACCGGAAGGCGCGTGTAATGTGGTAAACAAGCGCTGCGCGTGTGGCGTGAAGCGACCGAGCCTAGGGTTACCGGGCGAACCCGCCAGCGCGGCGCGTTGGTGCGCCAGCTGTCCCGGGAAACCTGATGGAGCGGTGGACGTGGTGCACCGGCGTTGCGAGTGTGGCAAGGCGGAGCCGTCATTCTGTCCAGCGGGAGCAGGGCGTAGCCAGGCCAAGTGGTGCGCTAGCTGCCCAACCAAGCCAGCGAACGCGCTCAACGTGAAGCGTAAAAGGACCTAGTCAAAGGCAGCGCTGTCCAACTCAATGACAACCCAAAGGTCTGCGAGGAGGGGAAGTGGGTGAAGCAGGTAGAGTTGAGGAAGTGGGCGAGGTAAGGTCGGAGGGAGTGAAGGCTGCCAAACAGCGACACCTTTAAACTGTGTTCGTGTCAAATTGCTCAATGTATCTTCACCTAATGGACTTGCTTCGGGAACTTGTGGACACATCCAATGATGGCTTCCAAACTGTGTGTGCGCTTACGCGCGTGTGTGTGAGTGTGTGTGCGTGTGTGTGTGTGTGTGTGTGTGTGTGTGTGTGTGTGTGTGAGAGAGCGTGGGTCTGCATGAGGTCCCCCGCATGTGTGAGAGTATGTGTGTTGGGGGGGTTATTAGTTGGAGCGACATGCACTGAATTACGACATCTACATTTTGAAAAGCACCGTAGCTGCCTCACTGCCCCCCCGAGGTTAAGTGGGGCCTGCGTTCCGTTTGTGGTATACAGCGGTGGGGAGTTGAGGTGGGTGTGATGCCTGTGCTTTTTCGGGGGGGTATGGGTGAGTGAGGTGTTCCAAAGCCTCTTGAGTGAAGCTATGATACGAAAAGTTGCGTTGTCTAGGATAGCAATGGATGTGGGATAGACTAGTTGTTCGGGCAACCAGCCCAAATAAAAGGTTGCGAAGTTGTGCAAGGTTGTGTCTTGTTTTGCGGTAACGTAGACGACGCCCGATTTGGGGGAGATGTTTATGAGCACTGCCTGACTCCACATTATTATGGCTGTGGGTCACCCATCGATAGCAGCATCATATAAACAAAGGGAGAGCTCACCCTGCAATGCTGGCATCGATGAAACGACTTTCGACATCGGTCTCATGTTAATGTTGTCCGTAGCAGTGCCACCATCGATACCAACAACAAATATCAAAGTGACATGTACGTCCGATGCTCTGGTATACCATCCAACCCAGCGAAGCATTCTCGACGATGATACTGTGTAATGGCCATAGAACTGTGCCATCAATATCGACAGAAAGGGATATCGACCCCATCAACATCGCCCATCAAAGACGTTGATGCCCATCAATATCAGCACAATTCACTCGATCCCTGTGGTAGCTCGCCTCAATTTCCATCCAGTCATGAACATAGTCGTCATACGGTTTGTACGTCAAATCTGGTGTTTGTCTGATGATGGCGGCGCTTGAGGTGTGAGTGGGAAATAGGTTCGTGGCGATGGTAAGTTTCATCTCGCCGATCATGAACGAGTCTCTGATTAATATAATGATTGAGGACTGTGGTCGTTGTTGTCTCTGGAAGGCAACATTGTTTGTAAGTATGATGAGGTTTATCACTGAGACATAACAATCATGTCCATCAACACAGCCGGCAAAGCGGCTCTACCCGTCCACCCATGTCAACCGCGATGAAGCAAAGAATTCTGAGCTCCAGTGCCCATTCTCGACCCCACAATCAAAATGGGGGCTGTGAATCCGCCCCCCCCCCCAAAAAAAACAGGTGTAGAAAGGTGAGTCGAGGTGCTGAGGGCGGTTGTTGCTTCGAGCGCGCCGCCCTCCGCCATCCATTTGTCATCTGTGCGAAGTAGATTAGTGCAATTGCGACGAACGAGACCCTTGCATGTATTTGGGGGGCGCTGAGGTAGGCAAATAATAGCGCGCCGCAGCTTCGCAATGAATCTAAATGAAGATATTAGTCTACACAAAACATACGAGTAACTGAAAAGTTTGCGACACGTTCAGCTACTTAGATTGACGGCGGTGGCTATGTAACTCCAAATGCGTCTCCGTAATTCGAAAGACATTCGGTGTGTCTCCTTATTTCTCCACATTCAACGGCGTTCGCACGAAGATGGATTGTGCATTGCACTCTGTTTGTGTGCACTGGCTTGGGGAGGTGGCCATCGACTGAGGTTATCGACACGTGGCACCGAAGGAAAGCTCCTGTTTGTCATAGATGCAGAGCAGCTTGGCAGCCATCGCCCTCCGCAGCAGCCAGTTCTCCAGTCCAACGCTGTGCACGGTCTTCATCCCTTGTCTGTTGTCCACCGACTTCTTCACACTCGCTCGCTCGTGGAAGAAGTAGTGCCCTCCCTGGAAACCCCCACCAGCAAGGCTGTGACAAACCAACTCGAGGGACAGAGTCCAAACTCCATGCCTTGCGATATGACTGTAATCGTGCATCAAACAGTTAAGCAGTGCCTCACCTCGCCTTTGCCGAAGCCGTAGAGATCGATGCGACGACAAGCTTGAGATGTGATGAGGGCGAGCACAAAGTTGAAGCCGCCTGTGGCCTGGCAAGTGAGGGGGGGAGATGTACACACTTACAAATGATTGATGCAAAATCAACATCAAACAGTGTTAAATAATGTAAAGATTCCAAAATGTAAAACATCTCTCACCGTCGACAAGTTTTGTAATCATTATCATTATACAATTCGCAAACTAGCTGAGTTCTTATTTGTGATTCAATCATATATTTAATCGAAAATGTAAAATTGTCCCCACAACTTTGATTGATTAATTTTGTGAGCAGTGCATTTTTGAGGGTATCTACTATCTACACATAGCGCCCGGTCACCTAATACTACAATTGCCTGGAACCCTAACGGCAAAAGACCTAGAGCCCTTACACCTGCACAACCTAAAATAATCTGGGCTCAGCCATCACATTTCCCTCAAAATGGCGCACACCGTTCACCCCCCTACCCCTTCGCTAAGGACACGCGCTCACTGCCCGCTCACCTTGGCTCGCTTGTCCTTGCTCACTTGCATCTCCCGCGACGTCAGAAAGGACGCGTATATGTCGCTCGAGCCAGGCACGATGAGGTCCTTGTACTTGTTCAGATACCTGCGTCGGTGTTGGCAAGAAAGGCACGGGTCGTCAGCGCAACACCCAATCACTCCACAGTATGTGCAGCGGTGAGACAGACGCGGGAGAGCTCACCTGACCGGCGTCCCCTTGAACGAGCTGACCCGCTCCCGCTGGCCGCACTTCTCCGCCGACTCTGGTAAAGATTGGGCGAAATGTAATCAAAGGAAAGGGAATAGCGAGTAGTGCGCAGGAAGTGAGCCCTGCGAATAGTAAAGCGACCATCAGAGATGCTTCCCCCCCATAAAGGCACAACTTACCGCCAAGCATGAGATAAAACTTCTCTGGTCGCCGAGTGTCAGCGGCAGATACATTCTTCACCTGTTCATTGCTCCCTTTGAACCACACATCGTGATCGATATTGCTGCACCTATGCACATCACGCATTCGACCGCATTTCAACAGCTGCATATCAACTATAGACGAACATGGGTGTGGCGAATTGGTTGCTTGGAATACAGTCACCCAACAGGAAAAGTGTGTCTGTGAGAGAAAGAGTGTGTGATTTCGCGTGTATGTGTGGGTGCGCATACATATGTGGGGATGGGCTTGAATAATGTATTAGTAATATTGTTTGTGCGTGTGTGTCAGCGGGTATGTGCATGTGTGCGCGTGCGTGGGCGTGTGTGTATGTGTGTGAGTGTGGGTGCGTGCGTGTGCATGTATGTGTGTGTGTGTATGTGTGTGTGTGGTTGAGTGTGTGTGTATGTGTTTGTTGTTTGTGAGAGTGTGTGTGCATTAGTGTGCGCATGCGCGCGTGTGCGTGGGTGTGAGTTTGCGTGTGCATATGCGAGTGTGTGTGTGCGTGAGTGTGTGAGAGACTGTGAGTGTGACTGCACGAGCGTGTGTGTGTGTGTGTGTGTGTGTGTGGGAGGAGGAGGGGGGGGGGGCTGACTTCGACTCGCTCGGTTTGCGCACCAATTGGACAGACTTGCGGCTGCCCACATCCATCTCCCATCCCTTAACAGGCGCGCCTCCAAAGCGGAACACCGTGTCATGCGCATCGATGGCCTTGCCCTACCAAGCCGTGTATTGGGCATCCAAGCTCAGCACCCTTTCACAGCATCACCGCTGACGCGGAGTGATTGATTGGTTGATTGACTGTGCTGCGGCGAGCGCCCATTCCTTTTCAACTTTTCAACCAACTGACCTCGTTCTAAGAGGTTAATATAGCGCCATGCCATGCTGATGCGCAGCAGAATAGATGCGTGTTTGAGGATGGATGCCAGCTATGGCGTGCGTGACTCACCAAGCAGCTGCCCACCAGCCGACTGGAGAGCCCCACCACCGCGCACGACCCAAGAGAATGGCGGCCGAGAGGCGGAGAGATGATTGACTGCCACTGCGGGTGGACCTTCCCCGCACCCCCAACCACCTGCTTCAATTTTTCAACCGCCTGAGGCCAGTCGACATCACAGCATCAGACAAGCCAGAAGCAAGACACGCAGCACTCCCATTCTCACACAGCTCGTCGACGTTTTATCACATTACCCGACGCGGCCTCAATTCATACGACTGCCTAACCTATATGTTCGGAAGATTCGGGTGCATGCGTGACTCGCAGTGGGCCTGATTCCTTTTGAGCGACAGCGTTTTGGGGGTTCCAGCCCACCTGGCGTTCTTCGGGGCTGCCGTCGCTTGGCTCCTTATGCTTTTGCGCTTTATACTTTGAGTCGGAGGCAAGTAAACCGCGCCGACCTCCCGAAACGGATGAAGCCCCCGACTGCGCACCCTTCGGCCACGATAGCGCCGCGCTGCCTGCCAACCTTTCCGGGGGGGTCTCGCACAGTCGAGGCACGGAAGGCTCCCACGGTGCGCGGCCTGATTTCCGCGACGGGGGCCACGACGACGGCGGCGATTCACGGCTCGGCCGACCTGCATCAGAGGAGCCGGGCTTCACCGCCGACTGACGAGCTCCGGCTGTCATTGTGGTCTGGCCCCCGCTAGCGCTCCACCCGCGCCGTGCGATCGAGCGTAGGGCAGTACCGCCGGTAGACAGTTTTGGTGGCTTTCGCTGCAGGAGGTGGTGGTGTCGTTTGGGGGCGTCGTTGCGGGGCGGGATGCCGTTGTCGGGTTTTGTGGTGAACGGCTCCGCCCGCCAGGGGAGCAGCAGCAGGGCGAGGAGGTGTACGCCGCAGATCATGGCCGTTCCGTTTTCGACAGGCGCTGACACCACGCGCAGTCCCTGTGCACTCGACTGCAGGCGGGCTGCCTGTCCGTTAGGTACTCGGACTCGTCTGTGCCTGGCATGATGATACAGTGTTTTTTTTTTTTTTTGATACAGTGTTACACGAAGAAGTCGCCGATATAATAAAGTGACTGGCGTGATGACATAATAAAACTTGCCAATATATATGGTGGTAAATGAAAACTTTTCTTACAAGAAAAAGCAGTGGAGGCCACCAAGCAAAAAGAAGAAAAGAGGAAAAAACCTAAGCCCGAGGAACAGGCATGCCACAGCATCAGCATATGGGTGGTAAATTGGGAGCTTCCGCGCGGGAGCATTTGGGTAAGTACCCTCAAGCACATTTAATTATAATCAAATTTACCCTAGGGCACGTTTTGCCAATGATATAATATTAATGACAATTTGACCTAGAGACACTCACTGGCTAGGCCCGAGTGTCGCGTATTATAGGGTTGAGTGGGTGGGTTCGCGCGAAACCTAGATTGGATGAGCGCGAAAGCAGAGAGTGCCAGGGTCGTAGCTAGTTCATGCTTATGAGGCGAAGGCTTGCTAGCCATGGTGGCGTCTAAATGCTAGGACAAGGTGGCTGTCATGTAGGTGCGACGCGCCGTTACTAACGGTAACAATAACCGCTAGGGTCACTGTCCCGTACACATGGGAGTCGGATATGCAAAACTCTAGATTTTAAAAAGTCTGACCATTTGCCCTAAAGCCAAAGGCTTGCACATCCTAATCTTAGTGTTGTTGAGCGGACGGAGCGAGCTAGCCAAAGAAACGCCAAGCAGCGGATGATGGGGTCATGGTGGTGTCGATGTATTTCCCTTCGGTCATGGAGCTATTCTTGGCCCAGCCACCCATATATTTGATGACGGGGAGGGGGTCGCCGATGCAGCTAGCGGCGGAAGCCGCCCCTTTCCGGAGGCCATGCGATGTCCATTTAAAGCCGACTTGCGCGGTGGTGTTAATTGTGCGGAGCGCGAGGGCTAGCTTGGACGAAAGTGTTGCGGCGGCATGCCACTTTTCAGAGGGTTCCAAAGGTGAGACGCTCCAACTAGCGGTAGAGGGAGGGCGTTTATAGTAGGTCGCGCATAAGGTTGTACGCTTGGTGAGGTAGTAGTTCCGGAGGCCCGCTATCATGGGGTTTGCGGGAATCGGGACGGCCACTACTTGTCGCGGGTGTCGCGGCGATTGCGGCGTGTCGCGGCGTTGGTATCTTTTGCGCACGAACAAACATATATGTTGGGAGGGTCTGTCTACTATACGGTCACATGTAAGGCAGCGGGTGCATATTTCTGCACGACAGGAAAATTAGTAATTGACGCAAACCACAAGCAAGACACGAAAACGGGTGATTGACGTTAGAGCGGCCGGGGTCCAGGTAAGGTTGTCGCGAAGTGTGTCGGCTGCTGGTAGAATGTCGAGGACGACCGGTGTTGAAGAGGTAGAGAGGTGCCGGACGGGACGAGGCGTTGTTGTTGCACTTCCAGCCCGCGGCGAGCGTCGGCTAAAAGGTCGCCCACGGCGCCGGGAGTAGTTGGTGGTCGCGGAAGTACTTGTTCACTGCGGGAAAAAAAGGCTGAATAGAGCTAGAAGCGACGGTGCCGAGTAGGCCGAGCCACGCCGTGTAGCGGACCATGATAGCGGGGTGGTAAGTAAGGGGGGGAGGTTTTCCGCAGCGTAGAACCAAAACTAGTGGCGGAGGACGCTGTCGTAGTTAGCGTACGTAGAAGGCGCGAGGGAGCTCTTGAGTAGGCTCATCGCGGTGGTACCTAGGCGGTCGGTGCTTAGGAGGTCGCGGAACTTGGTAGCCATTAAGGAGGACCAAGGGGCGTGGGGTGTTTCCGCTGTGAGCCGGTAGCGTTGAGGGGTTGTGGAAACTCGTAGCGGAACGGGTGGGCGCGCGCGCATTAGGTAGCGTGCGTGGCGCGTAGGGATTGGCCTATTGCGCCACGACGGGTGTAGAGCCACGACGGAGTGTTACCCGAAAGACCACGATGCTCCAACCAAGTGGTCCGACCCCCGCGTGCTTGCCCAGCCGGCCGGGGAAGAGCAAGTCCCGTGCGGGGGGGAAATGTATAGTTTGGGCTGCGAGGCGGTGAGGTTCGTCTTGGTACCACGGTTTGTAGGGCCGGTAGGGGGCCACGACGGTTGCAGCTGCGCCTGACTCGCGCAGTTTTGCAACGAGCGTTGGTAGAGCAGTCCAAGGGGTTTGAAGTAGTTGTTTTCGCGGCGCCAAGCCGCGTCGAGAAGGTGTAGGCAGTCGACGTCCTCGCACTGGGGGTCGCGCCATCTGGCGTTGAAAGTGGTTGTGTGCTTTACTTTTGCCCTGGTATGTGCGGTTGCGTGCTTCTAAGCGGGGTTTGGGGATGTTTATGATAGGCTCGAGTGTGTCTCGGTGGATGTGGTGTCGGAACGCGGTGGGGATACTGCATGTAGGTTTGCATGTGGTGTAGGGAGCATGCGCTATCTTTGAGGAGATGTTCGTGACCCTAGTTGTAGACCGATGTTGATGCTTGCGAGTTCGGCGCGTTTGATAGTATGGGAGGGTGGGGTGGCGTATACCACAATTTGAATTTGTTTGCTCGTCGTTGGATGGGTAGCCGCGGTCCCGAGCCGGGAGGGACCTCCTTTCTATGCGCCGTCCTTGTAGACAAGGTCTTCCAGTTCCATGCGATAATATCGGTTGTAGGGACATAGATTATCGACGTACGTTATGCGAGGGAATATACAAGGGGGGTCATGGGGTTGGATGGGTGGGTGGTAGTGCATGCCTTTGTGTTCTTTCTCCGCTGGGATGCTTTCTCATGCCATGGCTGTCTTTACCCGTACCATGGGAAGCAAGCGTCTCCGCGTTTCCTCGCGTGGCACGTGAGGCGCCGCTTGTAGCCTCCGCGTGTTACGTTCCCATCGTTGCGTGGGAGTTCCTCATGTTCTCCCGTGTTTTCTTTGCTATGTATGTGCATAATGTAGTACTTCCATTTGCCGTGTTCTTGGATGATTTTGTTACCCTATTTTCACGCTTTCCCTCTTAGCCCCCCCCCCCCTCTTTCAAGCCCTCGTATCTATGGTCCTCATCGCAATTTCATTCGTTTCTTGCTGGTGGTTTGAAATTTTGTGCATTTTTTCTTAATATATTGCTATATTATAAGAAAAACACAATGCGGGGCGCATCAAGCTCACCATGTTGGGCCCCCATCGCACGGGTTCCGGGCAGCGGGAGGGGAAGTAAGAGGTTTTAGGGACGAAAGGAATTGAATTAGTCCAGCGAAAAGTGGTCTTATTATTAACATATCGGGTGGATGCACTGTCTTTTTGAAAACGAATAAAACATTTAATATTTTTGATAATTATACGAATTCACCGTCTTGATTTTTGGCTACAGTCTTCAGCACGCGAAGTCGCTTCACGCAAATGGTCTTAAGGTTTATTTATGTGGTCTTCATTGATGATAGATGGAGACACCGTCATGCCGGAAGTGGGCATGTTTCCTTGGGAAAATGCTGGAAATACAAAACTCTCGGAAACATTATAAAATTTGACTATACACATTCTTATCAAAAAAAATTCCTGCTCAACATCGAGCTTCCCATGCGTCGGGCCAGATAATAGATAGTCCTTTTGTCGCTCAAGCAGCGTCGACCATCGCATATCGCTAATTAATTTTTGCCATATTATATGCCCGGCATTCTCTAGTTACGTCGCCTTGATAGGTTAGCGCAAGGTGATCACAAAAACTCATTCTTCGCGCATTTGTGCTTGCGTGTAGTTGGCCGGATGCGTTTGCATGGGGATTGAGAATGGGTGTGGTTTTGGGTGAGGGACTGAGGTTACAAATCTGGGTTTATGTGTGGTGATGAGCAAGCCATTCTTCTTCACTGAAATTTGCCACCATCCGCGTAAGACGGCTTTTGGATGTCGAGTAGCCAGCAATAAGTTTGTGTGGAAGAAGCACGCGTACATGCATCTATCGCTCGTGTGTCGCGAACTAATTACCGATTTGCAATCTGCTGAAGTTGCCGTACGTCGGAAAAATATTGAACAAATTATCCCAGGCATTATTGAATTGGTATGGAGTGATGAACCTACATCAAAATTCCCTGTCCACGTTCCTGAAGTGTTTCTTGTGATCGAACCTGCATCGAAAGCAGCCCTATATTGGCCGTTTACGCGACACAACGGCGGAGTTTCCAGTCGTGTTTTACGGAATACAGCCATATATGATAGCTGCGCCGTCATAGTATGGGCGGGACCCCGCCGCCCGCTCATGACGCGCGGCCCCTCAAAATGTGGGGAGGCTACTGGCTGACGAAGGTTTGCTTTTTCTGCTGTCTACGCCTTGCCAGCCTGTTGGGTGTTCATATTTGTCCAGCATCACCGGACGGCTCTGGTCGCATATCGCGAAGAACGCATACGGCTGTTCCGGGAAGCAGTCCTTCGCTGCCGGCGGCCCCCAGCTATTCTTGCTCATGTCCCAACAGGTGCGGATGGCCAGCAACCGGTTACGCATCGGACTGCCACCTTCGCTGCGCGCACACAGCAGTTCTATCCGTCGCGGGTACAGCTGTCGAATCTGTGACGCGGTTGGGGAGTGACCTGCTGCAGCCCAGCTGTCAATCGCCGCAGTGGCGCTTGCCACTTCGGCAGCCACGCGGAAAGTCACGTTAAAGTACTGCGCAGACAGGTGGGTGACGTTCCAAGCCGACGACGACAAAGCTGCCCCACCGTCCCGCCAGTAACCAAGGCAGTATCCGTGTTTCTGCCACTCGTGGTTACCAAGGTTGCACAGGGAAGCGTATGCGGTTGGGACCGCGGGGTCAAGGCGGAGCTGGTCCATACTCTGTGGACTGAGCGGGTGCTCCGCGGGGAAGGCTGCCTCATACTCCCGGGGGTTGAGAGGGACGTTGGGTGGGCCACCGACGTCAGCGCCGCTGCAGCAGGTGGGGTAGCCGTGGAAGTAGTTGGGCCAAAGGCCGTGCACTGTGAGACTGTTGGTCACTCGATCGGCAATGCACCTATACCCAAGACGGCAAGGGCGTACGTTTGCGTCCACCGCGCAACTGTGTTAGCTCCTTTACTAATAAACAGAGTAGTTGATACGGAGGTCAGGCTAGCGGCTGTGGAGCGGGGCGAGACTCACTGCGTCCCCTCCGGATAGGGTAAGACCCTCCGGTGCGACAAAGTCACGTCCACGCCCTCCTCCAGTAGTCGACAGTACTGCGGAACAAACAGCTGCTCCAAAAGCAAGTAGTCCCAGTCCCGCGGGGCTGACTGGCGCTGCTGAAACTCCACTAGTAATTCGGATGGGGAGCCGGCCGCGTTGCAGGTGTCCAGGCACTGAGTGCCATCGAACCCACCAGCATAATGTTCTCTGCTCGATTTTGCGCCACCTGCGACTATGGCGCCAAGCAGATACGTAAGTAAGAGACACACGTTCATCATGTAATAGCGCAGCAGACGCGACGCAGCTTCACCTACTGCCTGTGATTATATGACCCGCTCTAGCTGGAACTTTGCCCCACCGCCCCTTTCAATGTGGATTCAGTACCCGTCCAGTAAGAGGAAGGGAGGATCATAGTATCCGCGTTTGCTTTGCTACTAATCCTTAGGGAGCGGTACCCGTAGTGATAGCTCTGAATTATACGTATCTGCAGCTATGAATTCGTCATAAGATAAAATAATTTGATGAAATGCGCAGCTCAAATTATTCGAATTTTTCTCTCTGAATTATAGGGTTGGATAGTAGTAGCTCGACGCGGTGATAGTCATACAGCCGCATTTATAAAAAACAATCGGGGGCTGTGCTTGCCGAAAGCGTCGACATCTTATAAGTTTTGGTTTCTAGGACAAAATGGCCCTGAACAAGCATTGAAGAGTGAATCAGGGAGGGTGGGTTTGCTTTAGCTGTGCTCGTGCAAACGGTAGAAGGTGATCTACCGCTGTGAGCGGTGCGTCATGTACTCAAGCCACACATGTTAAACCTAGCATGGACGGTTAGAATTGCAAACCGTCATGGCAACGCTTGATAGAGTAGCCCCCGAGATATCTTTTTGAAATTTGTAACTTTATAGTATGACCATTTGCAAAGCAGTGAGGGGCCCTCGTTTGCCATCATGTCGCCGTCTAGCGTGTAGTCTTGGTAATTTGCGGTTGGCCGCCCAAAGCAAGATCCGAGCCGACCAAAGAATTACCAATCGATTGACAAGGAAACGACAGTGGGGTCGATGTGGTCGAGTACGACGCTGGACTCCGCCGCCCACCCGCAAAAAATTGAATTTTCTACAACCCAGATCGGATACGCGGTTGTAGTCGCAGCTTTCCGTAGGGAATGTGACGTTCATGCGAAGCCGGCGGGGGGGGGGGGGGTGACCTTGGTGTCCTTCATCACGAGCTCGATCTAGCTCGTGAGTGTGTCCGATGACCTTCGGGCTAGCTTCTCGTGGTTATCGATCGCCAAGCGATACAAGGGGGTCATATCGTCAAACCTAGCCGGTAGACGTCGAAGAAATCGAGCATGCATGTTACTCGATTGTGTGCGGCGTATGGTGTCGAGCAAAGCAACCGGCAATTGATTGAGACCCCCCAATGCGACCGGCTCTCGACCGTGGATCCGTGGTCTTTGTAGAAGTTGCTTACTGCCGAGGGATAATGTGGTTATATACTGATGGCCTTGATGGTGCCATGGTTTCCAAGCAATGCGAAAAATTGGCCATCGTATCGGGGTTACCTGCGAGGGGGGCTAGCTCTTGTTCTTCGCAAAACTCAAAGTATCGTTGGACAGCATTGCAGTGCGCCGCCAAGGTGTTCGGCGTCCACGCAAATGTAAGTTACTATTCCCTCTTCATCGTTCTTCGGTTTTCCTTCGTCCGCGTATCTATAGTTATTCAATTAATTAATCCTTGTGAAGACCAATCGATTACGCTGTGTGTTTAATTTCGTTTCTATTTTGAAAAAACTTAGTATTGAAAATTTTCGAAAAAGGGAAACACAAAATCGTTCCTTATGTAAGACGACACGCAACCATGCAATCGCTTTGCACAACCTTTACGCGAGACCAAAGATTGCATTGTGGAGAGCAACACACCCGCTACCGGCATTACCAACAACATGGCATACCCCAGAATAGACGAAGCACGATGGTGGGTTACCGCGCGTATCATTTCATGAGCCTTTGCCGCTATTCATTGAAACAATCCCGCAAGGTGAAGGGTCGTTATCGCGTTCACATCTTCGCTACCCGTCCGCTTCCTAGCACCACCCCGTGGCTCACATTCGAGTGCGTTCTTGGTCCTCAAGCTCGGGCGAAGAAAGCTCTTCCGGCATAGCGACTACTTTTTTAATATATTATGGAGACCGGGAGGAAGGGGGGGGGATTAGCTAGCGGCCCGCGGTGCGCCCTTATTACAGTCGGGTAGTGCAAGGTCGAGTTCATGTTTTTGTAGGCACTACATTACTGATTCAAGAAGGGGATGGGGAGCGGTATCCTCCTTGTCTCTTTTTTCCGCTGACACTCTACGTACGTTGATAACAAGCAATCCAATACTGCCGCATCGGCGCCCGCAGGCGGCGCAGCGGCGACCCTCCGGGGGGGGAGGGGGGGTGCGCTCGCATGCCCGTCGGCACCTACCCGCACCTCCACGCGGTGGGCTCTGGCAACCGTGCTAGCCTTGCATTGTAGGGGGCTAAACGAGGTACCGGCAGCTTCAATCCGCGTGATTAGTAGAGGTCGACGGGAAACCTTGTACGGAGGTTATTATTGGAAAATATAATAGCGTACTCCAACACAAAGATCCCCCGCTCGACTAGCCCGATATATCTTTTCGCGACTCAATACTCTTAGATACTCTCCCGATAAGGAGGCGGGGGCGGTGCATGTGAAATATATGTTGGCGAGAAGGGTACGGACGGATCAGCGGTGGGACGCGGGTGGTGGAATTGGCAGCGGACAACCGTGAAGCAACGCTGAGGAAGGGCGCTCGCTGGACGTCGACCAGTGCTCATAAGGTCGAGCATACCCCTCCACCGGGGTGGAACTCGACATTTCTAGCGAGGGGGACAACCACGGCGAGAGGAGCGGTACGGTCTAGCGGCGATGATGTTAGATCGGCCGCCACCGGAATAACCATATACGGAGGCTTACGGTTAGAACTTCCGTACCCGCCATCTTTGAGGTCGGAGCCCCGATCTCACTTTCCCACCCAACCTCTCCCCTCGTCGGTGCCCGCCATCGATAGGAGTGCCTTCGGCGCTGTGCTAGGGTTATCGCGAAAGCATACCGCCAAATAGGCGCCCCCCTAACATCGTCAATCACAAGGGGAGGGTACGGGCGGTATTGTACGGATCAGCCGGTGCCGGAACCAGTTTACAACATACCGGGACGGGACATACGTGACGGTAGGAGCGATAGACGGAAACCAATTGTGGCTATGGATTTCTCCCCCATGCCCCGATGTGAGGGGGAAGCCTACGCTAGGAGAAGGGCTGCGACGGGAGGAGCGGCTATTTCATCTTGGACGAGGGTGTGCGTGGATCGAGTCGGGGCCTGCGACGACATGAGTGAGGGGCTTTTTCCCCTGCCTTCCTCCCCTAGCTCCGGTACCACCCGAGTCGCACATGAGCCTAGGTGAGGCACATGAGGGAGAGAGGCCCCGGAGGGGGTGCGCTCGCATACCCGTCGGCACCTACCTCGGCTTCCACGCGGTGGGCGGCGGTAACCTTGTAGCCATGCCATGCTTGGCACGGTTAGGGGCTAAACGAGGTACCGGCAGCCACAATCCGCGTGATCAAAAGCTATAGGAAAGCCATGTACGGAGGGTTTTGGAAATCAAAATATATGTACACCAACACTAAGATCTCCCGCTCGGCCTGCCCGATATGTTTTTGAGCGACTGGATACTCGCAGATACTCTCCCGATAAGGAGGCGGGGTGGTGCATGGGAAATACTTTTTGGAGAGGAAGGTACGGACGGATCACCGGTGGGATGCGGGTGTTGAAGCTTGAGGCGGACCGCCGGGAAGCAGCGCTAGGGAAGGGCGCTCGCTCGATGTCGACTAGCGCTCCTCATGTCGAGCATACCCATAAAATGGGGTGGAACTCGACATTTCCAGCGAGGAGGACATCCGCGGCGAAAGGCTTGGCACGGTTTGGCGGCGCTAATCATAGGCCGGCCTGTTGTAAGTAATACCGCATACGTATTAGTTGCAGATAGCTACTGTAAGCTATTCTAGATATGATTAGTACATGTCTAGATCGGACATACCGATAAACTGTTTGACTCGGTACAGAGCTGTCGCTAGGCTACAGCTCTCTCACTTCTGTTGTCCCGACACCACGCCTGTAGGCTGGTTGTCGCCTTAACTGTTCCGTTTGCGGGACTGTGACTGTAACTACGTTTGCGTACGTTATCTTCCACACTAACTGTGTTTGCATGGTTCAATAGGTTATGGGCCCCCGCCTCACGTCACTCACGCGCGACAACCTGGTTCGGCGAGCTGCGATCGACAGCTCTCCCGCAGAAGGCAAGTTTCTATAGACACCTAGTACTTTCAACTTGTAGTCGGCGGTATCGCCAGTATAAACTGCGATTTTTAAAACCCGCCACCACCCTCTTAAGTCAGCCACCCGCCGGAGATAGCCAGCCACCCACACCGACGCACTCGTCGTGTGTGGACAGGGTGCACACAGGTCCAAGCTAGAGAACGGGGGGGTGCACTGTCGGGTGAATACGCATCCACAGGTTGCACGCTAGCCGTAGCTTACCTTTTTTATTTCCATATCAGCTTAGCGACTAGGCCATCAGCGCAGCGCTCCACATGTCCTGGCCTTGGCCTCGACTTGTGCCCCACACTGGGTGGAGGATACAGAAAAGGTGCTCTGAGACACCCCGGGGCTACATGCCGAGGGGTCGGCGGGCATCAGGCCGTCTCTTTGCATACCGCTGTTAGGCACGAGTCCGGCTAGCGGTTTTTACCGCTGCCTGTTTTTAATCCAGCTCTTTCTTTTTCGCCCTCTGTCGAAATGGCGCAAAAAAACCCGCCTGTTGCACCTGTTGATTCCCCTCACCCAGGCTCTCAGCAGAGCACTGTCCATAATACCCAGGGTGTTCTCGAGCTGCTGCGTGTGCAACTGACGCGCCTTGACGCGTATCTCGACTCGCGGTCGGCCGCCATTGCTGCTCCTCCTGCTGCGGGTGCTATATCGCACCCCCCTGTAGCTCAGCGCCGCCACGATGCTCACCTCGCACACTTTCCGGACAGCCACCACCTGCACACCTTCCCCCTCGAACACCCCCCGGATACTCTCGCGCAGATCTTTGCACAAGTGGCGCGCTTGACAGCTCGTTTCGACTTGCAGTCGGCCACGGGTGCTGTTGCTGCTGCGGGTGCTAATCCGCACCCCCATGTCGCTCAGCGCCGCCACGTCGCTCACCTCGCACACTTTCCGGAGGGCCACCACGTGCACACCCTCCCCCTCGAACACCCCCCGGATCCCCTCGTGCTGCTTGTTGCGCAAGTGGCACACTTGACAGCTCGGTTCGACTCGCAGTTGGCCGAGGATGCTGTTGCTGCTGCGAGTGCTATTCCGCACCCCCCTGTCACTCGGCGCCGCCACGATGCTCACCTCGGACACTTTCGGGACAGCCACGTCGTGCACACCCTCCCCCTGCTTGTGCATCCTCAGCCTGGCTACGCCCCACAGGACGCACAGTCAGCCATGTCTGCTGCTACCGCTGCAGCTCCTGTTGGCGACCCCGCCGTCGCACAACGCCGCCCCGATGCGCACCGCGAGCCCTCGCGCCCCGAACTCGTAGGTGAACACTTGCAACCACCCCCCCAATACCCCCCGGCTGATTCTATCCTACACAGCGACCCCTCCCATAACAACATCGCGGTTAAACAACTCTCGCCACCCCCCCCCCCCCACCCCCCCGTTGGATATGCTCCTCACCACCCCATACCTCTCATCCCGAAGGCGCCCTTTCACGGCGTCCTCCCCTCCCGTGACCACCCGAATTCGTACGCCCCGCCGTCCCCAATGGCTGGCCGCTCTCCCTTTCCGGGTGGCCCACCTCTACCCTTCCATGGACATCACTCTTCCCAAGCCAAGCGTGGCGACCACACCTCCCGTGGCCGTCGTCGCCCGACCGTTGACCCCATAGTCATCGGGCGACCGACACACGCAACCCCCGACTTTGACCCAGATGTCCACCCCAGTCTCTTGGGCGGCCCCCACTACGCCCCCGTCTGCACGCGCCCCGCTGTCTCCCCGGTCTTGCGCATCCTTGGCTCCGCCCAAGCCTCACCCACAGAGGCACATTGGCGCGCTCTGCAAAAGGTCCTCCGCTCCCTTCATGGCACCATTCACATGCGCCTGACGTTGGGGGGGGGCCTGGACCACAGCCTCCAACTCACAGGCTTTGCCGACGCTACCATGCTCACCAAACTCCTCCCAAGACATGCACTTGCAAGACACCGAAGTGCGATCATTGGAGGACAAGACCCAATGCAACGCTCCATCCCGTAGCTACCTGCAGGGGGAGTGTTGTAAGTAATACCGCATACGTATTAGTTGCAGATAGCTACTGTAAGCTATTCTAGATATGATTAGTACATGTCTAGATCGGACATACCGATAAACTGTTTGACTCGGTACAGAGCTGTCGCTAGGCTACAGCTCTCTCACTTCTATTGTCCCGACACCACGCCTGTAGGCTGGTTGTCGCCTTAACTGTTCCGTTTGCGGGACTGTGACTGTAACTACGTTTGCGTACGTTATCTTCCACACTAACTGTGTTTGCATGGTTCAATACGGCCGCCGCCAAAAACACCCCGTACGGAGGCTTTTGGTTAAAACTTCCGTACCCTGCACATTTTGAAGTCCGAGCCCCGATCCTACTTTCCCACCCGTCCTCTCCTCTCGTCGGTACCTACCATCGATGGTAGGATGTGCACTGTGCTAGGGATATCGCGAGTGCACACCGCCGACGGCGTCCCCCTAGCCGCGTAAACCACAAGGGTACGGGCGGTATTGTAAGGATTAGCCGGTGGCGGATAAATCTGGCGGCTGCCCGGGATAGGATAGACGCGATGGTAGGAGCGAGAGACGGCAACCGGTTGTAGCTATGATTCTCGCCCCCTTGCCCCGAAGGGAGGGGGAAGCCTAGGCTAGGAGGCAAGCTGCGACGGGAGGTGCGGCTATTATCTCGGACGAGGGTGTGTGTGGATCGCGTCGGGGGCTACCCCGACATGAGTAAGGGGGTTTTCCCCATGCCTTCCCTCCTAGTTCCGGTACGACCGGAGTCGCACATGAGCCTAGGTGAGGCACGCTTGACTCGACCCATACGCGTTGACCAGCTAGGATGATCAGCACCCTCGAGCGGCGGGAGCGGACCGCGCATCGTGGAGATAGCGACACAGTATTATTCATATTTTATCGCAGCGGTAGACCATGTCTCTCCCCGTATGATTTATATTATCTTGTTGCTGCCGACGGAGAGGGATGGATTAGGAGACCCCCGGCGTAAAGCCCTATCCTTAAGACTTAGATGGGAACATTGAGAACACCCTAAGACAACAACCGATTTATCGGTACTTGTTGTAAAAAAATATCATTTCTAATTTGGGTACGCCATGAGACAACAACCGATTTATCGGTACTTGTAAAATCTGATTTCAATGTCAATTAATGTCGCATCAACGCCCTCGTCGAAGGTGGTCTCCCGCGGCGATTAGATGGATAGACCGCGTCAAGATATTTTTCGACGGCGTGGACCTCGTTATGGTGCTCGAATATCAATTGTTCTTCCCGGTCATGAGGCGAATCCATCTGATGGCCATTTATATCTCGAGTGTGACGTTCCCGATAAACCGCCCCGGCACCAATGTCCACCACTTCCATATGTATCATGGCGATGAGCAAAAAGGATACCGCCGATGTGATTCAAGTAATGTTCGTATACCCCCGTGGTGCCCCTGCAAATTGCTAGCGATGTCGTTGTTAGCATGTCTCAACATCAATATGCGAGTCCCAACAACAACACGGTGACTAGCACAGTACCACGGTCGTGGATACATGGGGCGTCCTTAGTAATCCCCCGCATGGAGTGGATCAAGCTGAGAAAAGTAGTAGGGTTCGAATCCACGAATCTGAGTAGATCCGATACCATGCGTGTACTATTCGTGCATCTTTCGTGGTAGTCTCGGGGCTTTAGATTATGGCACGTTTGCTCGGAAGGATCCACTACTCATCCGCGGTCGCTTCCGGTTTACAAGCAGCGATTCGACTTAAACTCGCGTATGTAGACGACACTGATAATTGTCCTCTAGGACCACATCTAAGGTTGCGCACGTCCGTGTGCTTTCGTTACATCACGTGTGTGCTTGCGTGTGCTTGCGTTACATCACAACTATCGTATTGCATTGTGACATGTACATGTAGTTACATACCAGCTGCGGGATCTTAACTTGGAGTTCTTGTTTATCATGCATGGAACAACCACGATCTCCGACTCGTTGAGGAGATTTGACGTGGTTTAGGGTTTGTAGTGACGTGACGTAGCCAGCCTTGTCGTTACCTAATTATGGATATCACACGTTCCATTGCCCATGCCAACTCAGGTACACCTCGGGGGGGGGGGGGGGGGGGGGGGGTTTGCTACTGCTGCCTAGCACGGGCGCCCGCCGGCGGCGGAGCGGCGGTGGCCTAGGAGGGTGCGCTCGCAGGCCCGTTGGTAACTACCTCTATTACCACGCGGTAGACGTTGGTAACCCTATAACCGTGCCATGCTTGGCACGGTAGGGGGCTGAACGAGGTTCCACGCGATCAACATCTATCCGCGGGATCAACATCGATTATCGGGAAGCCTTGTACTGAGGGTTTTGGAAATTACAATATCCGCACACCCGAAGTAGGCCTTTCGCTCGGCTTGTCCGAATTTTGTTCGCGACTGAATGCTCTAAAATACCGTCCCATTTGGGGGGATGGGGCTTGTGTCTATGAAATTTTTTTGGCAAGGAGGGCACGGACGGATCGACGGTTGGCTGACGGCATTGGAGCTGGCGGCGGACAGCCGGGAAGCAACGCCGCGGAAGGGCGCTGGATACTCGTCGACCATCATGTTGACGTCGAGCTGAGCCGAGGGGGTGCCGCACGACACTAGGAGCAAGACGACTATCGCGACGGGAGGAGCTGCGAGTTCTGGCGGCAAGGTGATCCGCATGCTCAGCCGCCGCTGGAAACCCCGGTGCGGAGGGTTTGAATAGTTTCCGCACCTCCACGGCCTTCTGGATCCGGCCATTGCGACCATGTACAATGCTATCGCTACCCTCCATCATTGAACGCGCCTTACTAATACTAGAGAGTGCGAGCCCGGGTAAGCGCGGAGGCTCGCACTCGAAGCAAGGGTCCTCGATGGACGCGCGAACGGTGGACGGAGGGTACGGTCGCTTGCTGATTTTCAGACAAGTACCTGGGTACCAGCGCAGAAAAGCCGGGGAAATGGCCGGGAAAACTTTTCAGCGCAGCGACAGGAGCGCTAGCTTTCTCTGTATGGTTGTCTCGGTCCCCCCCACATGCCCTCGAGGTGACGGGGGACCTCAACTTGGGGGAGAGTCGCGACGAGAGGAGCGGCTACGACCTTGGGGCGTGGCTTACGGGATGCGACGGCGGGATCGACGAGCGGCCATGTGAGGCGAGGTTTTTCGCTAGCCTTTCCCCTCCTTTCTCCGGCAAGACCAAATTTACGCGGGAGCTAGATTAGGCTACCCCGTCGACCCTCTCGAACGCCCATCGGCCTAGGCCGGTTAGCACCCATGTTCGTTGGGAGCGGACCGTCCATCGTGAAGGTCGAGCAGCAGCTTTCATTTTGCATTCTTGACAAGTGGATTTATTTTATATCTGTTTTCTTGATTACACAATTATTTATGTTGTTACTACTTAGGCGGGGGACTGTGGCAATTACTGCGGTTGGTTACGGTTTATTAACCTCCGAGGAACGTCGACAAACATTGCAGATAGGTGTCGTCGACACGTGTACCTAGTCGAAGAGTGTACGGCCCAATCGGTCTCCTAACTGTCCTAGATGGCAGAGTTTTGATGGCCGTTAGACATCGCTCGGTCTAGTTTGCCGATATTGTTGTTATGCAATTTCAATGTCAATTGCTTAGCACGTTGGATGCCTCAGCATAACACGCAATTTATGATCAAGCTACACATAGATGGTATGATTTATGTTTCCTATTACTTTGCGTAGAAGGACGGTAGCCTTGCTACTCCATTAGCTCGAGAACTTGTGGATCGATTTGAGTTCGCGATTCTTGCCGAACGTTCTAATGTCGTGCCCGCGCATGTGGTTCATTCGTGGTCACCGCGGAGAGGTTTATGCTCGCATGCGATTGTATGTGCGGCATTTCACCTTCACGGTTTTGGGCGGATGCATATCGGAGCATCATGGCGTGTTGATCACTCTTCAATGATTCATTGGGGTCTTACTAGGAGGATATGCTACAAACTGTGGTTGTATAAATCCGGTTGCTTCCCTTCTCGCCTGCCGCTCTATATTTTCTTGAACTTCTGTGGTGCCGCTGCATCTTTCATCGACAACAATTCACGATTCTTCTTATTCATGCAAGCAAAGGGCTCTCCACGGATGAGGCAAAGAACCACCGAGGCACTAACGCCGTCCGCGTGCGAGCGCGTGTGTTTGTGTGGGAGGTTGACACGTGTATGTGTGTGTGTGGCTTACACGAGTGTGTGTGTGTGTGTGTGTGTGTGTGTGTGTGTGTGTGTGTGTGTGTGCGTGTGTGTATGTGTGTGTGTGTGTGTGTGTGTGTGTGTGTGTATGTGTGTGTGTGTGTGTGTGTGTGTGTGTGTGTGTCCCATCATCTGCAGAATTGAAATGATCCTGCAAATAATTTGACCTCATGTCTTTATTGAACGAAGGGTCGTCAATTTGTATGATCAAATAAAACAATTTTTTTGTTCCAACGGTGGCAACGTTCCAGCAGGGGACCGAACCCACCAGCAAGGGAAATGTGCAACCGAGCAAACATACGACAACCAACCAAAGAAGCAAACGAACGGGGAAACAACGCGGTAACGGATGAGGGAGCGGAAGAACGAACGAACCAGTGAACGGACGAGTGAGGAATCGCATGCAAGTGAACACATGGGAGCGGAAGCGCATCCGAAAAGCAATCGTAAGAACTCAGTTTGTTTGCGAGATAAGGACAAGCACGCATTTGGCATCAGCCACGCCGGACATGACTGATATGCGCCATGCAACACGATGGCGGACAGGCGCGACAGATATCGAATGGGCCGTAACAAGCGGCTTTGCAGTTCCAACCTTGAGACTTAGATATCAGCAAAGGGTCATGAGAACAGGGGGTGAGTTCAGTTTTGAATGCGTCAGTTGAAGAAACGGAGTTCAAGGAAATGAAATACATTACAATTGGCATTATATAGGATATCTTTGTCGCCCTGACAAACTTGCCAGGTTCGTCATACAGCATTACTACCTGAGTATGAAAGGAAAAACAATCGCGACTTCTGCACACAGAAGAAAAAATGCACAAGAAGGATGGAAGAAAAGAATTCAAACAATACACCCTTCATAATACTAAGCCGGATCGTATCCGGCGACTGGGCTGCTTTCATCAGGATTGTTTGAAATTAGGTGTTGATACGTTTGAATGACATGACCTAAGAGTTGGTTGGTTGAAGCTCGAGTCGTCGGCTGTGGTGGCAGAGGAAAAAAACTTGAAAGGGCGGTCACGAACGGTCACGCCGGTTTTTGACCTCTTGCAACAGCTTCACTACCTCCCAAAGGCTCTCAGAGCCCCCCACGTCAGCGACGCAGTTCACATGGCTTGGCTGCAACGGCCCCCCTTTCAGCACTACGGACTCCAGCACCGCAGTCAAGTGCTCCTCAGCAAGCTCGAGTGCCTCCAACGACCCAAACTGAATCTCCCTCACCATGGTTTGAACGCCGCCGCTGCCCGAAGGGCTGCAGATGGGCGCCGATACAGGGAGAACTGCACGTGTAGCACGCAGCTCAGCCTGCAGTAGCTCACAGCTGTCGCCCAGTAGCAGCCGAGCCAGGGCAGCTGTGGCAGGCAAGGACCCGAGCAGCAGCTCGCCCCGAGCGGCCCCAATTCTCTGAGCCAACAGGAGACCGCTCGCCACCGCGGCTGGACCCCCCTGCTCCTCCAAACCACTCGCTGCCTCCTGAAAGCCAGCCACCCCAGCTGCCAAGTGAACTGGCTCTGGGGCGTCAAGCTCCAGCCCTGCCAGGCGTAGGACCCACTGAAAGAGATGAAGCATGGAGCGGCCCCACATCATTGTGGAGGGTGAGAACGAAAGCTCCCCAAGCACGTTGACCCCCGACTGGGCCCAAGCGGCGAGACACTTGGACATGCTCTCAGTGACCGTGGTGAGGTGCTGAAGGGCCGCTGGGGTGGTGAGGATCGCTTGGGTCGGGAAAACCACGCGGCAGCCCTCCGTCACGCACATCGCCAACACGCAGGGCTGCGCCACATGGAGTCCCGAATCAATAGAGGCGCAAGAAGAGTCGACGGCGGATTTTAGAGACGCGGAAAAGGAGGTGAGAAGCGTGTCGGTCCCCACGTTTTCAGAGGCGAACAGAGAAGGGCCGAGGCCCTCCAAAGCGGCGTCTGCCTTGTGCAGGTGTTGCATGCAGCGGCCCACATTATCAAACTGCAGTTGGGAAGGGGGAGGGGGAAAAGAGAAAGTCGTAATGAGGTTAGTGGCAGAAGATACCCATCTTGCACAAACAGAGCTTGAGTTGGACACTGCAAGTCGACATTATGCGTTGGGCACCAGGTATGTGGGGTCCGAGGTGACTGGGTGTGGACAGTGACCACTGAAAGCTTTGGAGACCGCTCTCATTCACAGATCAGTCCTGTGCGTGAGTGGGTGCGGGTGGGAAGATGAGTACAGCGGATGCATGCCGGGAAATAGGAGCCTCACTGGTTTCTTTGCCAACCCAGACGTCGTCCTCTTCTCCCGTAGCCAAGCGACCCGTTTGCTCCTCAGAGGCTCCCAGCTTGCCTCGCAACACTCCCAGTAGAGCACCAGGACGCCAACGTGCGCCGAATCCATTTCCTCAAGCGCTCGTCGAGCCGCGACTTCCGCTGTGCCGCCAAGTTGGCCGGACCACAGCTGTCCGGAAAGCCAAAGCGCCATGACGGGGAAGACGGAGGGGGTGCCAAACATGTTGGTTCGCTCCCAAGGCAGCCCAGCGTCTTCAAACGCCATGTGACCCGTCTCCCCCAAAGAAATACGCTCCCAACAAGAAGCTTGGTTGAGAAGGGCGCCGCAGGCGTTGGACGCGATGTTTAGCCGCTCCTTTGAGGGGGCTACCGAACGCATTCTGATCCCATCAACACAGTAAGTAAGAATACTGAAACTTCGCAACCACAACCAAACAACCATTCACATCCGTGATTGATGTGACGCTGTGTCAAACATCATTTGAAGTCGTGCGCGGGATTGTCATGAGTTATGGCTAAACATGAGCAGTAATGCACAGATAACTAGTCCAACAGTATAAGCTGCAGGTGCTGTACAAAGTGTCAAGTGTGATGGCAGGCAAATGTAAAAACGCACAGGCAAAGGTAGAAATATGACCGCAGGTGTGACAACCATTATGATTTGAGGCAACCGTCAACTGTGTCCCGAGGAAGACCACTTCTATTTGAGCTTAGTGATGTTCTGCTTCTGAAATATTAGGCGGAAAGTCTATACTCATACAAGCATAACAAAATATGTCGCCTGCGTAGGGTACCCGTACCTTTCCGACACTACAAACCGATCAATAATATCATAGCACCAGTCGGGCCAGGAAGGAGCTGAAAGGGCGACTCACTCATTCAGTATGCGCCGACAGGTTTCAGGCTGCATGAATCCTTTATTCGTAACAAATTCGAGCCCGGCACTTGTAAACTTGGCTGCGACCGACAGGCGGCGAGCTAAGGAAAAGCCGGACAACTTCTTCCGGTTGTTTCTTCCATTCACTTCGACGACGCTGCCTCGGGCTTTCTTCATTTTTTCTTGCAGCTCTTTTTGCCTAGCGGCTAGCTCAGCCAGCCTTCAAAGACAGGGAAACTGTTTTAGTGCCATGTGTAAGGCAGATGTATTAGTTGTGCATACAAAAAAAACAAAATCTAAAAATATACTGATAAGCACTTACTTTTGTTGCAAAGTTTCAGTGGAAGACGGGGTTGGGGTGGTCGACACAGTGAAGAGAGTCATTGTCAGGAAACACTTGTTCAGAGCCTCCACTGCCAGACTTTCAGCCTCGAGCAGGTTGAACTCCAGCTCATCCGCCATTTCGTTCTGCTCCCTCAGCACGGTGATAAGCTCCGTCTGTATGTCGAAGCCACGCAGGTGGCACCACGGCAGAGCGTGACTGTCAGTTGACTCTCGACCCCTCATTTCAAGGGAAACACCCAACCCCAACCACGATACTATGCAGCCCCTGTATATCGCAATTCTTCAGTAACTCCAACCTCCAGAAATAAACAAATCACAGCATATTGAAGGGAGTTCCGTCGAGCGCATGCTCGCTGAGCATTTACTTTTGGTACTCCAGTCTCTGTATTGGATAGCTGAGGGGAGAGGTAAGGATTCCTCACCAGGTACTGCACCGCCTCCTCGTAGTCGCCAACCGCCTGGCTGTTCTCTGCGGCTCTGGTCAGAGCATCAAACAGCCAGTCCACCTCCGACTTCTTCATCTCCCGGAACCGTTGGCCCTGAGAGCTCCTGCCGCTCGTGCGGCAGGAGCGAAGGAGGTGTATTGTCAGCGCGTTCAGCAAGGGGCGACTCTCCAGCACGCTGTTCACGCTCTCCAAGCGCGCCTCAATTGCCCTAGCCGCTTTCAGGTGCAGACTCCGGCGGTGCGTGTGGGCCATGGAGCTGTAAACCACCTCGTGATGCAAGCTGCTGCAGAACTACAACAACCAGGCCACAAAAATGAGGTTGTCAGTGCATTTATTTCATGCCCGCATTGAGTTGTCACAACCGAAATTTCCACGTTCTTAGCCAAAGCCGCAGTGCTTCGGGAGTGAAACAGCAGAAATGCGATGAAAGGAAGCGCTCATAACAACATGGAGCGTATCTCCTTCGTGAGTGATACTTGGCTGGTAGAGTTGTGACAGCCTATTCTTTGTCAAGTTTGCAAGAGTGCGCACCTTCCAGTAGTCCTGATAGTTGGCACCTGACAGAGCGACGTTCTCAGAAATCCACGCGGGTCTCTGAATCAGGTGCGCATCGTGAAGCACCTCCAGCTGCTCTTGCAACTCTGCCGGATTATGCACGATATCCGATGGCATCATGTCAAACAAGGCCAGGGCTTCAAACTGTACGCCAAGAACGGCTGCGCAGTGCAGCACTACGCGAGGCACCAGTGCCAGCTGGTCGACTTCGGCCTGCACTATCGTCTGCAGGTTGGGAGGCACCAGGCCCATGAGGTCCAGACCAGCGGCCTTTGGAGACAGCTGCCCGTTGATTACCAGCTCCTCGGACTCCAGCCATCCACATAGCTCCACCGTCTGCAACGGAATCCCGGCAGAGCGCTCTGCACAGAACGAGACAAACGGAGGGGGGGCTCGGACGGGGTGCTGTCACACAAACATCACATTCATACATGAAAAATGCTAACGAAACCCCGTCACATATCGATAAAACGGTTGCTAAATTCTGGCTGTCAAGGTGACAAGGCTTTTTTCCGCATGGCGGGTTTTCCCACTGCTATCAACGAGAAAAGGTCAGTTGTGCCCGGATCTGGCCATTGATTACGACGACGATTGCATAAATACTGTGCGTGAAGATTTATCAGTAGGCATACGGAGTTGATATATGCTTAACGAGTGACGGTGGGCCCTAAATAGACAGCACTCGTGATATGCCAGCGGCCAAAATAGAGAAGTTTATGAAAGCTGTCAATCGGCCGATGAAAACTCAAGGAACCTTTCCATGTTTCCTTCCAGCTCTATCAAGTAGAAGCCGTTCAGAGACGCCCCCTCCCCTTCTGACAATGGGAAAAGGAGTGACTAGAGACAAAGATCAAATAACCTAATGAAATATATATAAGTCCATGACGGCCTACTAGCGCCAGTAGTGGCGTATATGGAGGGTAAGCAAATACTAGGTCTATGGAGTTGTACATTGAAACTGTTTGTTTGCTTTGGGATAATGCTAGGCTGCGCAATAAGCAGGTGCGACATTCTGGGTCTATGTTAGAGGCTATCATCGCTACTATATTTCTGTGGGTCTAGATCGCAGCTGTCTTACGAGGAATGATGGGAGCGTTTCGAAGACTAGGTAGGGAGCGTTATGAGACAGGTGTCATGATAGCACTGGGTGCAAGATTTAAACAAATGCCACTTTCCAATAATAAGAGGGAGTACTTCGCAGTGAACGTCTGTTTATCTGCTAGTGTGGTATGGCATTCCAGTATCGCCGCAGCTCCTATTTCTCTGTCCACTTGGTTTGCATACCTTTGCTTTTATTCCTTTTATTTCAATGGTGTCTTTAACGGACTCTTATAGGCAGCTTCTTTAACATAATCGTTTGAAAACAGTGACGCACACGGTAGTGTCAGGCTCCACATACCGACAACCATGGAGACGATGTGTTCCGCCAGAGAACTCCCCAGCCTGCCTCTCGCCATCTGCTCCACCGCGTCGTTACTTAACGGGCCTAACCGGAAGGAGAACGTCCCCTTGGGCTGATCCAGCAAAAGCGAACGGTTTGATACGCCCACGGCCTTGCCCACTTGTAGTAGCTCTTGCCCGCGAGCCGTGTAAAGAAGGACCCCGTGCGGTCGCTGCTTGTCATCGTGCTCTTGACTGCCACAACCACTGTGATTTAACTCGGTTGCTAGCAGCTTCGCAGCCACAGCGCGCATGACTTCAAGCGACTGCTCGTCCATCATGTCCAAATCTTCCAGCAGCAGCACGATGCCACCCTCCTGCAGCGCATCCCAAATGATCTCCGAGTGTAGCGCCTCCAGCTGAACTACGTTGTCCTGCACCCCCAGCTGGAGCTTCTCAATGGCCGCTGCGTGCCGCTGAAGCATAGCCGGCAGGCCGGCTTTCACATTGAACTTCCCCTGTGGCATCCAGCAACAGCAAATGACATCGCAGGTGAGACATCTGCAGCAATATCTGACCCGTGTCGATGAAGCCAAGCACTTCACTTTGGTGATCGCAAAGACTCATCCAACGTAAGTTGCAGATACCACCATGCATGGGCATACTCCTCTATAGCAGATATGTCGACAACACTGACTCCGCAAAGCAGTAAAACCAGCGGAGCACACATTGATTAGCCTGCAGTTAGCATAGAGGACGTAACCTATTGTTTCAACCAGTTATCTGGACCAAAGGAACAGAAAATGTCTCCCGACGACTGTCCAGCGACAGAAGAAGCGAGCAGTGGGTAAGTGCAGCGGTGTGTATGAAAGAAGGACAGCGACTAGCGATAAGCACACTCTCGACTTAAAAAAGTCAGCGAGGGACGAAATTGCGCACCAGAAGCCAGGAGAAAGTGTCTGCCTCTGGCTCCCCTTGCTGCTCCAGCAACCACCGAAGAATCGCCCTGCAAGGGAGAAGCGGGGTAGACCCGTCCTGTCCCACCCCCCTCAGCAGCATCCACTTGGTACCTACCTTCCTGTGGTGAGCCAGCGCCTCTGCTCTGCCCACAAGTGCGTCCACCAGCGCTGTCTTGCCTATCCCCGCCGCCCCCTGGACCGCGATGAGAGTCGCGCCAGACTGGAGTCCTGCGTGGCTACCGGCCAACGCCCCGAGTAGCAGCTCCATCTCTTCGTCCCTCCCCACAATAGCCACCGGCGCGGGCATTTCATCAATGCCGTCCTTTGACGGCGCTCGCGCCGGCGTGTATACCCTGGCTTCCCCCTCCTTCCCTTTCATGCGGATGGTGCCAGCAGACTGCAGCACCAACTTAAAGCTCGCCAGGGTGGCGGGCGGAGTAGCGTTGCGTACCGCCTCAGCACACAGTATGGACTCCCCACGCTTTGCAGCCCCTCCTGCAAGCCTTGCGGCTGTGTTTACGATATCTGCAAGGAAGCGGCATTCGCCATGCACCACAAGAAAGGCGTGGCTTCAGAGGGTTTCAATACAAATACGTAAATACGAAGGAAAATAGGAAAAACATGAAAGGGAAATGAAATCTGAAGGGTGAAGACGTCAACAAATCTAACACGGTACAGTACGTGCCCAGACCAAGTAAGCAGCACCCTCACCTCCCATCACCGCATACTCGCATCGGATCTTGGGGTCGCCAACAAGGCCACAGAAACAGTGCCCCGTGGTTATGCCAGCGGTACCACGCACACCTGCCGCCGTCATGTGGCGCAGTACCTTTTGCGCAGCCACGATGCAAGGCACACTCTGCCTGTGGCTCGTGTACCCAGGCAGCCCAAATACGAAAATCATGGCCAAGCCCTTGTCGTCCATTGTGATCTGATGGGACCAAAAGCAAAATGGAAGGAGCAGAATTATTAGGAAGAGTGTGTAGCTTTGAAATCGATATCGGAAGAAGAGTGTGAAGCTGTAAAACACTCATCAAGCAGTGTCCCTCAACACACGACATGCCAACGGGTGTCAGGCAACGCAGGTTCACATGGGATTGACTGCAGAATGAAAGCCAGTTCAATAGATGAGTACATTGAAGATAAAATGGCTGCAAAAGGCTAGGTGACAGGTCTAATGGACACAGGGAAGGGGACTACTTTACCTGGCGTGTAGCTCCGCCCATTTCCGCCTCCACAGTGTTGATGCTTTGCCCAAGCATGTTCTGTAGGCTTGCCAGCCAAGTGGTGTCCATGTACCTACTCTCATGTTCCTGATTTTGAAGAACATGCAGGTTCCAGCGAATAATGAGACGTAGTTATCACTGTTTGAATGAGTTCGAAACTGGGAATTTTTCTTGGGAGGGGGGAGCTTGCAGGGAAATAAAGGGCCTGGGACGCCAAATCGATCTTTCCTGCCAGACAGTGTCGCCATACCTTCATGTCTGCAATAATGAAAAGGACGGTGACCAGGCGGTGCTCCATCAGCGTGGTGGGGTTCTGACGCGAAACACAGTTTTGGCGCACAAAAACCGGGAGAAAGCGAAGAAGCGCGCCCAGGCCCATATCATTCGTTTTGCCTTGCTCGCGAAGGCGGCCCATACTGACGGTTCTACCCAGCCGCTTCATCGACGGCGCCCTCGACGTGCCACGTCCAAGTTCAAGTGATGAATGCCTATCTTCGAGTCCGGCACCGTCACTAGACCGACTGCCAGATGAGTTTGCCGCCTCTTCAGCCATGCGCAACACAACCTTCTCCACGACCATAGGTAGTTCTAGATTCATTGCGTCGTCATCTCTCGAGGAATAGCGGCTACCGTAATCTTGGGAAGGTCGCCGTCCAGCTGTACCTGCTCTGCCAACGGAGACACTGCGCCGATTCAACGGCACTGGCCGACTCCAGCCCTCCACGACCGTTTTCGGAGACAATAGCAGCTGGCCTGTCGGGAGAGAGGTTTGTGCCCATCTGGTATCAACGCCCTCCAACTCCGGCTTTCCCGCCTCCATGAGAAGATGGGCAACGTTTGGCGCCAGCGCGATCTCAGACCGGCTGGTCGCCGCAAGTGCGGTCGCGAGGTCGGACAGAGGAGTGCCAATCACGAACGCTTCGCACCGTCGTGCTACATGTCCCCCTGTTCAGCAGATTAAAAGAAAATATGACCGAGAACGTCAAACAACAGATGACTCAGTTCTTCGGAATGTTGCAAGATATCGTTCCTCCTTCATGTAGCGCGTTACCAATTATTCGAAATCGAAGTAGCCACACTGCGAGTCGCCGTAAGAAATTTTGATAAAACAAAATTGTTTGTAAAATGACTCACCGCACTCCACGGCCATCATGTCTCCTGCAAGCATACACCAAGGGAAAGGGAAGCACACGCGTACTAAGATAAGAGAGAGGTGAAATCAACACCTCGTCAATGCATTTCAGTGTCTCAAAACAACGAATTTATGCTTGCGAATGCTGCAACCATAACAACGAGGTAACCCAGAGCAGCCTCAACATACAAGTGAACTAGCCATGCGAGGATCCAACGAGATGTGCCGTTGCTACTTTTACGGAGGGGAGAAATCGATTGAGAACTAGATTTCCTAAAAGGAATGCGCTATTGAGGAATAGGTGTGCGCGGGGGCAGGGGTGGAAACATTTAGAGCTCCATAGCCGAAATGTTGGACGCAGCGGTGTCCAATCCGCATGAGTGCATAATTGCAACAGCACAAGCAGATACCTGCAGATCGCTATGTCAGTATGTATAGGGTTTTCTTGTTTAGGGTTCACAATGTACGCAAACCCTAACATCTGACCGTTTCTCTTGCTTGTACAGTGACGGGGCACCCGTTGAGCATGTTATTGCTGCAACATCACATTGTCGTTCGTCAGTTGGGAGAGGGGGTGAACAACATCTCAAATATTAATATTGATGAAGTAATATGCTTTGTGACTGTCCATCTTCCCCCATATCACACCTTATGTGGCGATATCTAAATACTGCTGTCATCAAAATATGTTACTGGAACTTTGTAATTTCATATCACGCAAAACCCTAAGCCCTATAATATCATTTAAATCGATTAAACTCGACATTAGAAATTGAATATTTCATAATAATTAACAATTCATCAATTGAGAATTCAAACTACTACAGGTAATGTTAAAAGCATGATAAATTTCAATAATGTTAGTGGGGAATCTAATATCGCTACCGGTACCTGTAGTTATCTAGTTACAAAAATAGGAGTTCAGCTTGGTGTGATTTTTGGGGGTGATAGAAAAGATACCGCCATACACAATCTTCCCATAAAGTCCGTTACTAGTGAAATAGGGGTTTTTGCGTTGAGCGGGTGTTTAGCATGCAGGGTTTGACTGTCCTTCAGCTCGTTGGAAAGGCGGACCGAGACTTGTGTTGACGGTGAAGTTGAGGGGGAAGCGGGGCACAAATGGGGCCCGTCCCGGCTACCATCCGACGTATTAGGATTTGCGGCCCAGCCCCGGTCGAAGGGCAAACCCTAATTCGGGCGCCCCGGAATTTGGATATTCCACACCTTGACTGGTGACCCTTCCCGAAATCGGCGACACAAAATACGGTTTTATGATCCCGGCATGTTGTCCGCAAACATGGGGAGCACGTGGGTGTGATGGCAGGTGCCGTTAAAATGCTTGACGTGGATGGGATTGGGGCCGGAAAACCACAACTTGGGAGGCTTAAAACTCCTTGGCCGTGCGGTATCCGATTGAAGCAAACTAAGATCCAAGTGGAAGCCCTTCCCCCAAATAATTGTAAGTTGTCACAAATATTTTCGCCTAACGCCCGATTTTCGCGCCAAATCCGCCGTCCGACGTCATCCAGGCCATCGTACAATCAACTAAAGTTTTTAGGGTTTCAAAATCTGCCACATTCGCGCGCTGCGTTAGCAACCCCTCGACATGTGGTACCCGCACACTCGCTTCGCAAATACGCTCAATAATTAGCGCTCTATATTTCTTCTTTTCACGCCGTTGCCCTTTTTCTGCCCCATGATGGCGCGGTGCCGTGCCATTTGCCGTGGGCCAAATAAAAGGGTACTTTGAAAGCTCCTCACAATTTTCACGCCCGGCGATGCGCAAGTTCCAAAGCCAAGCGATCCACGCGCTAGGGTGCATACACAACAAGTCAACCGCCCCTCAAGCCCAATAGGTCCCTAAACGTGCAGTTTATATTTCCGGGCACGTGGCAAGAAAACCTTGTGCACACGACATGTCATTCTCAGTGTCGCCGCTCTGCAGACGGCCGGGCGCAACGCCCTCGGCGGATACAAGTGCAATTGTGCAAACTTGTTGAGAACCCACTTTCGATTAGTCTCCCTACTTGTCGCGACACCACGTGCACCGAGCTACGCATAGAGGCGTGCATAACCTGCACATGCACGAATTTGGGCACGCAAAATTTGGGCCGCAAATCCAACGTGTGTGCCCACAATAATTGGGGCGTGACGATAGAGGCGTCCATGTCAGTGAACAACGCGCCGTGGTGTGCTGTTCGCAAATCATAATTCTACCCCCCAATAGAGTTTCGTAGCTATCGCGTCAGGGTGTGGTGGGTAATCAAATACGTGCCGCTACGGACAGTACTTAGTGTATGTACTGAACGACAGAGTATTTGCTGGTACCTCTATCGCAATATTACCTGTTATCCCGGGGCCGCAAAAAAAAATTTAAAAAAATTACCTGATGTTCGCCTATCTTTAGTTTTTCTTATATTGGTAAAATATTGGGGTTTAACGGTTAGTAAACGTACCATGTTGAGTCCGCCTAAGGCAACGCGCGGAGACAAAGCGTCACAAGCGCAGTAAATTGTCCGCGGCGGACGCCCACCTGCTTTACCTATAAAGCAGCTCCTCTAGCTGGTAGCAGCCACCTTCTGCCTTTGCGCTCGCCCATTCGGCTCGCGCAACAGGCATCGTAGCTCTCGTAGCTGCGCAAGGTGACAGCTTACCCTCGACCGCGTCTACCACGGCCGAGACTCTTTACCCTGCTCGAATATACGATGGCTACAGACAGACAAGTCGACGACGAAATTCGCGACGCGCCGGAATTTGTTACATCATTAGAATTCAAAGAACAGGAGCAACGCTTACTCGCTAACGCGGCCGCTTCAGAGGAGCGACTAAATGGCCGTTTTCAGCAAGCCTTTACCGAACTAACGGCTACGCTTAGCTCGACCATCATCACTCAACTAGCAGCAGCTAAGCAAGTCAGCACACAGCTAGCCAGTCCCGTCGGCGTATTCGACACGCCGAAGGGTGGAATTGCGGAGCACGACGCCCGCAGCGCCCAGCTGCCGACCGAGCTACCCTCGATCGACCCCACCGTGCGACCCCTGGCCCCAGCCCCAGCGACGACGGTAACCCCAGCAGCCCTGCCAGATGAGGACTACCACATCGACACAGAGCTATGGGGACCCTACATTGCCCCCGGCCTCGAGCTACCCCCCCGACATCTCAACGGCCCACAAATCTGGAAGCTCACCTGTGACACCTACCGCCACCTCTCCGCCCGCCGGCACAACGCCACGCTCGAAGAATACCGCGCCACGGCCTGTCACGCCGCCTACGCCGCCTGCGCTAACACGGCGAGCTTATCAGCTCTGGAAGACATTCAAAATTATCCCAAGGACTCACCGGAATTCGCGGCGGCGGTCGTCACCCTGCGTCAAAGCAACCACACCCACAGCGCGCTCGAGGAGGCCGCCCGTGTGCGGATATCCCACATCCGACACACCAAGGGCGGAGGGGAGACGAGCGATTCGGACCGCGTTTTCGCGGAACTCGCCTACGAGCGGTTCCTCAAACCGCGACCGGACGTTGCCTCCTCCGAGTACGACAACCTACACCGAGCGTTCATCGACAAGACCCTCGAGTGTTCATTACTCGCTAGCGCCAAAGCCGCCGCGGGAGCTACCTTCGCGCGCAAGACTCCCGACCGACCCCCCCCCGACCGGCCTACACCGACACCGAACCCCCGACCCCAACCCAAGCCCAAGCCGCCACCGAGAGACAACGCCGACCCCAAAGACACGAAGACCAAGAACCCGGACAAGAACGCCTGACGGTGTGACCCGCCGCGCCACGTCCTGCAACGACCGTTCCAACTTCATGCGACACCGCGTGCGGAACAGAGCGTCCGAGTGGAAGCGATTAGGCGCGAGCGAACAAGTTCTGGGTTGGATTCGTCACGGGGTTCGCATACCTTTCATTGGCGGCCGGCGACCCCCACCTTTCAACAGCGGCACCTCCATGCTGAACGCAACAAAACAGCAACTCGACTTCATGGACTCCGAGCTTCCCCGATTCCTGCAGTCAGGCGCCTGGGAGCCAGGCCAGCGCAGCAGATGGGTTTCCAGAATGTTTTTAGTCCCGAAACCGGGCGAAAACAAATGGCGACTAATTATCGACTTACGCCCCCTGAACAAGTACTGCAAGGACCACAAGCTAACTTTCGAGACACTCAAGCACCTCAAGAATTTGACACGGGCCGGCGACTGGATGGTGTCTTTCGACCTAGCGGACGGCTACTACACCCTGGGCATACGGGAGGAGGACAGAGACTTCTTCACGGTAAATTATCGCGGAACACTGTACAGACTCGCCGGGCTTCCGATGGGCTGGAAATGCAGCAGTTACTATTTTTGCCGGCTTACCGAAGTTTTTATCCGGCACTTACGCGAACCACTGCTCAACCCCACCGTACGCAACCCCCGTCTAGCTACGCAACACCAGCCCACACGACCTACACCGTCCCGACGCTATCTGCGCAACTCTCGATGGCGGGGTGTCCGATTACTCCCGTACATGGACGACTTCCTATTTTTTGCCGACAGCAGAGACGCAGCGTTACAACTCCGAGACCGCGTCGCGTGCCTACTCGACCGCCTCGGGCTAGGACGCAACCCCAAGAAAGGCCACTGGGAGCCGACGCAAATCTGCGAACACCTCGGCCTCCAAATCGACACCACAACCTCTACGTTCCGAGCCCCTGTTTCGAAACTACAGGCCATCGCTACCTTAGCCCGGACCCTCCTACAACGCTCTACGCGCGACGCACGATGGCTCCCTGCCCGGCAGCTCGCGGTGCTCGCCGGAAAAGCACAGTACCTGTACCTCGCCATTCCAGCAGCCCGATTCTACCTACGCGAACTACACGACGTCCTCGCTACGCGCACGGGATGGGGTGGCCGGGTGAAACTCACCTACCAGTTGCGACGAGACCTCCAATGGTGGACGCAAGTCCCCTCCGCCAACAACGGCCGCTCCATATTCGCCCCCATCGAGACCGCCTACCTGCACTGCGACAGCTCAGGTTACGGCTGGGGAGCTGTATTAAACGAACAGTTGGAAGCCCGTGGTTTCTGGGGAGCGACAGACCAGCAGCAGCACATCACCTGGAAGGAATTAAAGGCCGTGCGACTCGCCGTCCTGTCGTTCTTGCCCCTCCTGCGCGGCCGCAAAGTCCTCCTGCACGAGGACAACCAAGCAGTGGTGGCAGTCCTCAGTCATCTAACTTCGAGGTCCCCAGCTATGATGGACGAACTACGAAAACTGTGGGAACTCATCGACACCAACGACATCAGCATCCGCGCGCGGTATATTCGCTCCGCAGCCAACGTCTGGGCCGACCGACTGAGCCGCGAAACCGACAGGGACGACTGGCAACTCAACCCCCGCATATTCACTTACCTGAATTCCCTGTGGGGCCCCCACTCCATCGACAGGTTTGCCACGCAGGGCAATACGCAGCTTCCCCGCTACAACGCCCGCTGGCGAGACCCCACCTCCGAAGCCGTGGACTGCCTTCATCTACCCGACAACCGCTGGACAGCAGAGACGAACTGGTGCAACCCACCGTGGACGCTACTCCCAGACCTCGTCCAGAAGTTACGCCAATCAGGGGCCGAAGCAACAGTCATCGCGCCTTACTGGCCCGCCAAACAGTGGTACCAACTACTAAGCGAAATTTCCGACGAACAGATCCTGTACCCCCCCTCCCGAGATTTATTCTTTCCGGGCAAGCGCGGAGCGTACGAGGGCGTCGGACCGCCCGGCTGGAGCGTCACGGCTTTCCACGTACCGCCCCGTCCTGGCTCTACCGAACACGTGGTACACTCCACCCAACACCGACCACCCGGACGTCCTCGACAAGACCGCGGCACGACCGGACATCCGCGGACACCGACTGCCCAGCCGCACCCGTAAAGTACCGACTAGTCGAACCTGCGGCCCACGCACCGTGGCACGCCTCGATGCGCAACCATGTCGGCACACTCGTCGGCACGGACGACTTGGGCGACCTCGTGCTCGACCTTCTCACCGGCTCCCTCGCCCCCTCCACCTACAACAACTATGGCACCGGTATGCGCCGTTTTACTGTTTTCTGCAACGAGGAAGGAATCACACCCCTCGAGGCGACCGCGGCCGACATGCTTCGATTTACAGCGTGGCTCGCCCGATCCGGAACCATCGCAGCCAACAGCCTCCAGCCCTACTTCTCGGCCATAAATAAGTTCTTTCGCGACCACCTGAAGGAGCCCGTGGCGCTAGGACCCCTTCTCACGGACGCACGTCGGGGGCTCGCCATGCAGCAGCAGCCCATCACCGCCCCCGACATTCGCGTACCGCTCCCAGCCCCAATCGTACAACAGATGCTACTCTTCGCCCATCGACACTACCGCGCGCTCACCTGGCAGCCGGACAACCTCGTACATATCAAGACGTTCCGCGCGATGCTCGCAGTCTGCACCAACTACTGCTATTTTTGCCGCGCAGAAACCGGCGTACGTTGCCACATGGACGACATCGCGGTCGACCGAACGGGCGGTAACATACTGTTATTTGTACGAAAATCAAAGGGAGACCAGCGTAGGACCGCGGCCGATAAACCGCTCCTGCAACTCCCTATTACTGCAGTACCGCTACTCGCGGACCTCCTGGAGGCGTTTACCGCTGGACGCACCAGTTACTGCAACATCCTCGGCACTGGGTCCGGACCAACTGCTTTTTGGGCCGTCACGCCCGAGGAACAGCCACACACGTGGACGGCCGGGACCATCACCGAGTGGATTCGTGAGGCGTGCAACACCATCGACGCTGCCCCCCCCACGCAATTCAAGTGGACATCGCATAGCCTACGTAAAGGCGCGGCGTCCGCAGCCGCATGCATCGGCGCACCCCTTACCAAAATCCGCTACATGGGTGGTTGGTCGAAAACCAGCGACGTCGTCACCGGCAAGTACATCGACCCCACCATGAGCGAAACCCCGGCGGCCTGGCTATTTTTCGGCTGGCTCGTCGCCAAACCCCCGGATTAGTAGCCTATGCAGACCTTCAGTCTATCTCAATGGCATAATCTGACTCCCAGTCGCTAAATTCTTATATTGGTAAAATATTGGGGTTTAACGGTTAGTAAACGTACCATGTTGAGTCCGCCTAAGGCAACGCGCGGAGACAAAGCGTCACAAGCGCAGTAAATTGTCCGCGGCGGACGCCCACCTGCTTTACCTATAAAGCAGCTCCTCTAGCTGGTAGCAGCCACCTTCTGCCTTTGCGCTCGCCCATTCGGCTCGCGCAACCCACCCACCCTTCCCTGATCAAGCGCTGAATAGAAATAACACCTCTGAATAGGTGTTTTAGTGCCTGTTTATCCAAAATGTAAGCAAGCTGTCATCTTTGGCATAATCTGACTCCCAGTCGCTAAATGCAAGTAATTTAATTGTATTTCGCCTTTAATTTTGTTATCTACTACGTATACGAGTACGGTACCTGTATTGCGATTTATCTGATTTATCTCAAGCTACATAGGTGTACATATACGGGTATGTATGGCATAGATAATTAGCGCAGTCGGATAAATGTTCACCAATTCACAATAAATGTATATTCAATAAATGTTCACGAATTCACAATTCCCACTATTTCACACGGCCGCTTCCCGGCGTGTGCCACGCGTGGGGCGAATGTGGTGGCAAAAGCATAAACCCCAAGCTTTCCAAACACCACCGTCAACGGAATGCGGCCCAAACGGCCAAGCTAGACCTCGCCCCTCACCAATGCCATTCGCCCTCACCCATTTGCACTGTCTAACAAAAGCTGCATCATGCGGGTTTTTATTCGATTGTTTTCCATAAACATCACCCGTGCTTGCGGCGTGAACTTCCATGCTCCATTCACACACCCGCAAACCAAGCCTCGTGGATTCAACACGGCATCCACGCCTCCAAAACCCCTCCCACATCTCAAAAAAATAGGGCTGCGTGGCTCACTGAGCTATACGCAGCCTGGTGTGAGCGGTTGAGCAGTGCCCGCGTGTGGTGCTCAGGACGGCGTGTGCATTTTAAACAATTTCCTGGGATTTTTGGGGCTTAATTCGACAAGACCGACCGACATCTCTCGCTTTAAGCTCGCAACTAGCCACACCGAATGACGGCGAACTGCTTGCTCCTCGGCTCTGCCGTGGTGGGATGGTACGTGAGTGCCGTCGTGCTTGACGTGGTGAGAGGCGCACGTGTTCTAGACTATCTTTTGCTAACCACTATGCATGTCCGGACTTTTTTGGAGAAGTGTACTTGGTAGAGGTCTCTTACCATCAGAAGTATCGCTCGTTCTATCGCGGGTACATCGCGAAGGGTACACGAAGCGCGTAGTTAACGATGGCCGTAGCAGAAGTAGCGCGAATCTTGCAACGAGACAGAATATCGGTACTTCATAATTATCGCGATACATACTGCGTTAGTATTTAGTATCACGGACGAGTACCTGAATCTTACCATCAGTACAGGTACCAATAGATTCATGAATACTATAAATTTCTTACAATAGCAAGCAGAGGAATCCACCAATACCAAAGGATTTCTTACAAGAAAAAGCTGTGGAGGCCACCAAGCTGAGGAATCCACCAATCAAATAAAGGGGAAAATACGGAGGAAAATGACCCCACAGACCCAACCTAAGCCCCAGGGACATGAAGGCATGCCACAGCATCGGCACTGCCCTCCTACAATAGATATATGAACAGTATGATTTCCCCTTGTGTTAGTTTCTCCTGTGTTTTCTCTACTAGGCCTATGCACAATGTAGTGCTTCCTTTGCGTTGTCTACGATTCCGTGACCCTCTTGTCACTGTTCCCCTCTCCCCCCCCTCCCCCCTTTCCACGTCCTCGTGTCTATAGTGCGTCTTGTAATCCATAGAAATATCATTCCAGCTGGTTTCCAGTTTCAGTGATTGCTTCACCATGAAGCAATCATTAAACTTAAGGACCGCGAGAAGTGAAAAAAAGTTAAAAATTGATATGAAGATGATGAAGTACCAGCAGTAACAATACTCCCGTTCTGATGTTCAGGGTGCCCGTGCTGATGTAGTTGCTTGTTTCCCTGCTCTGCGGCCCTAGCTCCACGTTTTTTCTTTTCCGTTGGTGATATTTTTAGGGGAAGATTTAATTGCTTTCCAGCGATAAATGTTGACATCAATATTCATGTCAATCAGATTACTCAGGCGCGGCCGCTTGTGTTTGTCATCACAAGCAGATGAAAAGATAGAGGGAGAAAAAGACGAAGCTCATCTGTATCTGAACATAGCAGGTGCGTTTGCTTGTACATGTGCATCTGTACAATACTGTTCCTGGTGTTGTAAGCACCATATGATTAACTTCCGAACGGCCACACACACACACATACACACGTACGGGTGTGTGTGTGCGCTGGTATGTGTGTGTGTAAGTGTATGTGTGTGTGTGTGTGGGTGTGTGCGTGTGTGTGTGTGTGTGTGTGTGTGTGTGTTTGTGTGTGTGTGTGTGCTGGTATGTGTGTGTGCGCGCGCACGTATAAGCATAGAACTAGGAAATCGCGTCTCCGCACTTTCGTCGCAAGCAAGTAGCACTTTCGTCGCAGCACTCTAGCCTAAATACAATATTCCGACATGCAGTAACTGACAGATTAAGTGAAGCACTTGACGGCGAATACTCTCGCACTTACTCAGCCAGCAACTACATAAGAAATACAAATACAGCCTGGTGGAATCTCTGAAGCTGGGACGCCCTCAGGATAGTCATCAAACCTAGTAAAGGAATTGGCGAATGGCGATCGATATATGAGAAATTCTTCACAGCATGAGCACAGGTGTGTATAAATAAACTACACATATACTTCAGAATGCAGTTGTGAGTGGCTGTCTGGCTGATGAGTGCAGCACTGTCTTTTGTAATCTGTGCTCTACCATGACATGATAGTTCTGCAGCTCGAATTCTTACTGGGTAGCTCCGAATCATGCCTGTGAACAATGCGCGTAAATATACCACTTTACCTAGTCGTATGAGTAATAAGCAAGGCGCCGAGCGAGGCGTAGGGTGCTGGTAGAAATCAGATTATAGTACGAGGAGTCCCACGCACAATAAATAGAGAGACGGGGGCAGGGCGAGGAGAGGAGAGGCGATAATGATATGTAGCTTTTTAGGTCGGCCTATCAACGCTTGACTTGAGCATTAGCCGCAGCAATTGCCATACTTCGCCATACTGGAATGGAGACGAGTCTAGCTTCATACGTTCGCGACTCAATCGTCGGTCGTCCTCGGAGATCGCGACAGACGTGTAACTGGCAATACCGACTAGTAAATGCAATCAAGCTGCGGATGCTCAGGCGAGACGTACCTGCTGCCAATGCTGAGTGCATACTCAGCGGAGGATCTTCAGGGTCGTTCCGAAATCCATCCAGACTGAAGTGAATTGCCTGTGCGCACATTAAACCCCGATGCGTCGCGTCCCTGAGCGCTCCATCGCCGTCACCGCCATAACCTGATGTTATTGGAGGCTCAAATACCACCAGAACAGCGTCGCCTGCAAAGCAGTCAACATCACCCTGGTGCTCCTGTATGAGCTTCATCATTATCGCGAAAAAAGCCGATAGTGCCAGGCTGAAGCGCTCCACGCCCTCAATGCCCAGCCGCCGTTGTGCGTCTTCCGACAGTTTCGTGAAACCGCTCACGTCCACAATCAGCAGCGCCGCGGCAAGAGAGCGGGGCGCTGGAGACGTAGCTGGTAGACCCAAAGAGTCAGCACATGCTAACGAGAGATGGCCTTGGGCGAAGGCGGTAGATACGCGCGTGGGTAGAAACGGCAGAGTGGATGCTGCGACGTCGGCTGCATGGGCCCTGCTCCAGAGTTCGCCATTAGGAAGCAGAACCGGTGCTGTAGAGTTGCTATCGTCTCTTACCGGGACCACCGGGACAGTAGAGTAATCCACCTTGATAGAAAGCGCGTCGTCGCGGAGGTGTTCAGATGAGGGAAATAACAACTGACGAATGCGCTTAGTGCCACGGTTGCTCCACTTGCCACCACTTGCTGAGCCTGGGAAAAAACTGGCGCCATTGGTGGGCTCGCTCGGTGCTTGTACCACTTGCACCGAGGAGGCGCAACCCATGTTTTGCCGTTTGCCGCGATAGCTATATTCCGCAATAGATCCGAAATCTATTTAAAACAAAAACAACATGTAGCTGCCCTTTTCGTCCTTTTGCGATTGTCTTCGCTTGCCGGTGCGTTGTTTTTCCCACGGCCCAGCGCTTCAGTAGCTGGCGCGCTGGCATGAAACGACCAAAGATAGGCTTCGGACTGGTACGGGCGGGGCAGATATCCCGGTAGGGTGCAGATACAGGTACCTGTACCTTATGTGTCTTTCCTGAACAAGAATAACAAAAGTACATGTGCATTCGTACAGCAGTATATAATCGCTGGTCCTAAATTACCAGCAAAAGACATATATATTGCAAGAGGGCAGTGCTGATGCTGTCGCATGCCTTTCTGTTCCGCGGGGTGAGGCCCGATGGGCTTTTTCCTATTTTTTATTGCTCGCGCAGATGATGTGCACCATGTTTTTCAGACCAAGAGTGCAATGGAATGGTACGGTCGCCCGTACAGGCTGCCGGCGAGGGTTTACCTGCCGGTCCCGTGTGCCGGGGGCGCCAAAAATTCCTTACAAGAAAAAGCAGTAGGCCACCAGGAAGAAAGGAGGAAAAAACCTAAGCCCGAGGAACAGGAAGGCATGCCACAGCACCAGCACTGCCCTCCTGAAAAGCGTCGCGGAGATAAGAACCCAGAGTGCCATGAAGAGCAGCAGAAAGACGTTGCATGAATTCTCGTCGCATATCCCCCAAAAAACGCCGAAACGGAAGAAAAGTAGATCGACGAACAAAATGTTGCATACAAATGGGCGCAAAAAATGACTATATGTTGCACATTATAGTAAGACGAAATCAAAGCATGATCGTCCTGGGGAGCTTCTCGGTCGGGAGCTTCTCGATATCGTCATGGGGATGTGAATCGGTTAGACTTCATGGCTCCACACCGTCATCTTGTTGTTGTTGTGACGGTTACAAGTGCTCGCACGAACACCAATGTTCCTCGTATAGGTACTCGTCTCCCACTCCATGGCAGCCTTGCATTGGGAGCTATTATGCATGGCAAACTTGATGCGGACTTGAGGCTTTGCTTGGCACGCCTTCGGTTCAATCGGTCCATGACTACTATCCCTTCGCTATGGAGGATGGGGGCCGGTTGGCGCCTATGGCTTTTGAGTTGGTTGATCGCCTAGCTATTTTGGTGGCAGTTCGTCCCCTCCATGGCATGGGTGTTGCTGACTCTCGCTCCTTGCGCTCTGACACTCATGTCCATTTGCAACACTTCCTTCGTCGAATTATTTTTGTTCCTTTTCGGCGTTTTTTGGGGGATGTGCGGCGTGAATTCATGCAACGGCTCTTCATGGTATTATGGGTTCCTATCTCCGCGACGCTTTATTGCATGAGGGCAGGGTTGACGTTGTGGCATGGCTTCATGTTCCTCGGGCTTAGGTTTTTTTTCCTCTTCCCCCTTTTTGCTTAGTAGTGGCCTCCACTGCTTTTTCTTGTAAGACTTCTTTCGATAAATTAAGTCATGATGACGATACTTTAATGATGATGACGAGCTGTATTCGTGCATATCTAGACAATACAATAATTAGGGTACAAATTTTACGTGCTATTATCAATCATATCCTCCACGACAAAAGTTCGAGAACACCTGAGCTTAGGGCACCTTGAAAGCCTTAATTTTACCTAACGCATGCTAAATCACGTGGCGCTGCTCGATTCCACATCACATTTCGTATGCGCTCCTCGAATTTTTTTGCCGTTGGCCGATGCGTTTTCTCTAAAGAAGTTGAAAAGACGTACCACGGAGTAGCACGCAACCGTGATTTGTTGTCGTAGGGCTTAGAGAAATGCGCGCATTTGGCCAAGCCCTATAACTTGGCTTTAAAATTACGTGGAGCGTTGTTGTTTATTACCAACAACGCGCACTCAATCGCTTGGGAAGAGCGCCCCACGCAATGCGCGCCCAACGCCACAGGCCTGGGAAGCCGTGGTTGTCGCGTTTCGGGGGGTTGAAATGTCGCTAAGTAGGAGCGTAGCACGGGGCCCCGCCACATGCACATGGCGACCTACGAACTCCATGCTGAATTTTTTTGGACTCACACTCCACATTGCGGGCAGCAAATCACCGGGAGGTTAGCTGCCATGGCGGGCTTTGCACTCCGTAGGGCGAGTTCTAGTCAGCCGCAAGAACCAAGTACGTGGGCGACATGCGCTGAAGGAAGCGGGATGGGGATGAATGTACTCTGCCATTTATATCTTCTTCACACGCCGAGCAAAGGCACCAAACACGCAAAGGGCAGCGCGATGCACTGCAAGGGATGCTCGTGTTTGGCGAGGCGCGTGAGAGGCATGCGCCGTGGGTGGTGTTAGGAGGTGTGGAGGCTGGTGCGCGGTAGCGACATGCGGGGATGGGGAGGCGGTTGTATGGAAGGGGGTTCTCAAAAATTGGGGCAATGAAATTAATGGATTTTATTTTGTTCAATTTGTCCGTGGTGGCAGAGTGGAGGAGGTGGCGGATGCGTTCTTGACATTTGTGTTTGATGGTATATCTAGTCATGAGATCGGTCGTGTGAAGGAGGGACGGGGCAAGTGAGATGGGGCCGCGTTTAGTGCTGCAGCGACGGAGAGTTTTTAGGAGTTTATGGGATTTTCTTGAGCAAAGTGGTGTCGGGGAAGGTGTTAAGGGTTTTTTCGGGGGGAGTTGGGGCCAAATGGTGGCTGCGTGGTCCATGTAGTTTGAGAGGAGGGTAGTAAGTTGTGAGGCAAGGGTGTTGAGGTCATCCTTGGATCATGTGGATGAAGGTGTGTCGAGTATGGCCGCGTGAATGGAGGCGGTTAGGTTGATGAGGTCGGGTGTGCTGGCCTGGTATACTTGAATTTGTTGTGAGAGGGGGAGCTTTAAGTTGCATTTGCGACCGGAGTGTGACTTGTGTGAGGGGTTGTCGGGTGAGGGGGGTCGAGCGATAATTGAGGAGGAAGTTGGGGTAACGAGGTGGACGGCCGAGCTTGTTGCTAATTTGAGTTGTGCTTTTCCATCTGAAAGACGTACCGCGGTTACGTCGCCACCGCAATTTAGCTTGTGGTCGTTGTATACAATTGTATTACTAGTAGCTCCCGGTACGTGCAATACACACATTTAATCTAACATGCTACATGCCGCGTTAGTGTGATTTCTCAAGAGAGACAAGCTATGGCGATTGTTTGTTTAAACCTTTACGAAAGCCCTAGCGCATGGCACACACGAGGACCAAGCGAGAGCTAGCGAGGCAAGACTTATTTAAGCCTAGTGAAGTGGAGGGAGATGACACAGTTAACCATTCTCTATTCAAATACATTATATTGTTAAAGACATTAATTTGTAAGACATCTTTCATCTCTCTCCATATGCACTTCCCTTTGCACTGATAATAGGGACAACAACAACAACAACAACAACAACAAGAACGCATTGACGATCTTTGCTAGAATTAGTTGATTTCATAGGCAAACTACCATATTGGTTTCGTTGCGTCTTGATCTTCACACTCCTTTGATTTTGCTTTGCTTTCTTCGTTCGACATGGCATTCGGTGGTCCCGGTAATTTCGTTGTGTCGTATTGCATGTCGGAAGAACCAACGCCTCAAGCATCAAACTTGTTTTACAACGTTAACTTTGAATTGGTATATCTTAGTTTCTTGTCGGTATGGCTTTACCTAATGAAGAACATGTCGATGTGGCTGTTCGCGAATTGTTCGAAAGTGTGAGGTGCTACTCTGGTTATTAGGCTAAGTTGGCAACCTTAGACTAATAGTAGAACCTAATCTCTGGATCTAATTATACAGCGTAGAGAGAATTAGTAAGATTGTCTTAGGAACAGGGTTTCTTACAATCTGGGTGTGGCGTAATTCTATTCTGTACCGGTCTCTCCTCTACCAGTAAGTCCCCGTCTTAAATATCCACACCTCAGGTGTTCTAGAAACAGCCTTAGAACCTGTAGCTTGTGCTGTCTGCTAACTAAACCAAACTATTACTAGTGATACAGGTTAACTGAGGTTACATGTACCGTCTATCTAACCTTATCGCACAAGCTCTTAGAACTATCTAGAAAATAACTATTAAGAAGAGATACTGCTAGTAACTCTGTACTGTCGAGGGAAAATACGGCGATACAGTTGTACTGCCGTGATGACAATAAAAGAGACACTGAATATCGCTAAGATACACGTACCATTTAGAGGAAATAAATAATGTCAGATACTAGCACTTAGCTAAATGGCTGCGATATGACACTCTCCCCTCCTAAAGCACCAGCGTCCTCGCTGTGCAGTACTCAGGGTCTTGGTTTCTTGGGGGTTCTTGCAGGCCAGCGATTGCGAAATCTGACAAAGTCAGGGGTGCCAGAAAATTTTCGATAAACATCCGTTCGAAGGAATTCGGAAAAGATGTTTAAGTGGTTGACTCCTCGCATGGGTTCCCAAGTGTCCTCGCTAGGTACGTTGAACGGTGCTGCCCAGCGGACCTTAAACAAAAGTCCCGTGCCATTGGAGTTAAAAGCCACGTCGAGTATTTTGTCGACTTCAAATCGCTTCGCATCGTGCACAATCGGAATTGGCTGCGCACTGTTGGCATGTTCTGGTTCTGAATTCCATCTTTCCACTAGACTTGCGTGTACAACATCGTGAATCCGTACTCCAGGGGGTAGCTTAAGCCGAAATGCAACCGGTGAAACTTCCTCCGTAATGAGAAACGGTCCAATGTAGCGGTCGCGTAGTTTAGAACATGGCTTTTGTACAAACCGTAGATTTGTCGCCTTGAGCTTAACCTTGTCGCCAACTGTAAAAGGTACTGGTAACCGGTGCCGATTTGCAGCGTCTTGCATGTGTGCCTGGGCTGCTTTGACGCAGTCGTGGGCAAATCTGTGCATCTCGACCAGAATCTTCACTTGCTCCGGTAAAGTACGGCTAGGCTCGTTATCTTCAAATGTAGCCGTCGTTGGAGATGTCGGCTCAAATCCTAGCGTCGCCTTAAATGGAGACATAGTCGTTGACGTAGAAACCGCTGCGTTGATCGCGAACTCCACGTTGATAAGGTGTTGAACCCAGTCGTCGTGCAAGGGGTGCACATAGCATCGTATGACTTGCTCCCATGTCTGGTTTACTCGTTCAGTTTGGCCATCTGTCTGGGGGTGATAGCTCGTAGAGATATTAAGCTTGGTGCCAACAGCCCTAAATAGGGTTTGCCAGAAGTCGCTCATAAACCGGGGATCTCGATCGGATATTAATTTCCGTGGTAAGCCAAAATGCCGAAAAACAGCGCGGTGCATAACTTTTGCTAATTGTTCCGCTGTAATCGTTTTCGTAATTGGCTCGACAATCGTCCGTTTCGTAAGCATACAGACGAATACCACCACAGCATCATACCCATCGCACTCAGGAAGGTCCGTAATCAGGTCAAGCGATACATGCTCAAAGGGCCTGGTCGGTACCTCATGCGATTGAAGGAGTCCATAAGGCTTGTGTCGCGCTGCCTTGTTGCGTTGACAGGTAACACAGCTGCGTACATAGTGTTGTACTGTCCGCTTCATGTTAGGCCACCAAAACGTCCGGGTTACTGCTGCCAATAGTCGAATAATACCAGGGTGTCCCGCGGTCGGTGCGTCGTGTAGTTCGTACAGTACTCTTGATCGCAATGTAGAGACGTTCGGAACATACAGTCTTGTCCCGTAGGCGTACAAGAGTCCATTAGATTGACGTACCAGCCAGGTAGGCAGAGATTTCCGGGTAAGCAGATATTTGTCCGAATCATAAGCGCTTTTGATTTCCGCATGAAGTCCAGAGTCATGATGTAACCGGGATTCCAGGGAAAAAATCTGCGCGTGTAACTCGCATTCTGCTTCGTCGTTGGTCCAATCGCGTAACAGTTGCAGCTTCTGTAATGAGTCCTTCAGGTCAGGTCGGCGAGACAGAGCGTCTGCATGGTTGACTGCTCCCTTCTTGTATACGATGTCCATCTGTCGCTGGTAAGGTGCTAAAACTTGAAGCCATCGCACCTGTCGAGTAGACAAATCGCGCTGCCGAAAGAAGTGTCGCAACGTGTCGTGGTCCGTAATTACTGTAAATCCCGCCGCGCCATCTAAGTAGCAACGGAACTTCAGTAGAGCGTCGCGAACTGCCAGTAGCTCTTGTTCGTGGACAGGATAGTGTACCTCATGCTTGTTCATCTTTCGAGCATGGTACGCAACAGGTTGTAATCCAATACCTTGGTCTTGTAATAGCACAGCTCCTACTGCAAATCCAGAAGCATCTGTGTACAATGTGTACCTTGCATTAGGAGAAGTGTCAGGAATTACCAGTACTGGTGCACGTACCATCGCGTCTTTAATTTGCTCGAATGCTGACTCGGCTTGAGGAGTCCAGCGAAATTCCGGTGTTTTCTTGGTCAGGTCCGTTAATGGGGTTGCTAGGGTTGCGAATTGGTTGATAAACCTCCGGTAATATCCAGCAAGTCCCAGAAATCCACGTACTTCAGTCACAGATTTCGGTCGGGGCCAATTCTGTACTGCCTCAACCTTGTCGGGGTCCATTCGGATCTGTCCAGCTTCCACCACATGCCCAAGGAAATTGACGCTCGATCGTCCGAAGTAACACTTAGAGAGTTTGATATGCAACTGGTGTCGCTGCAACTCTCGTAACACGAGTCGAATATGCTCGAGGTGTTCGTCGGCCGTCTTACTGTAGATCAACACGTCGTCCAAATATACCACGCAGAACTTGCCAAGATACGGGGCCAAAACTCGATTCATCATCGCTTGGAATCCAGCTGGGGCGTTACAAAGTCCAAAGGGTAGAACGCAGTACTCGAACAATCCGTAATGAGTTCGGAATGCTGTCTTATGTATGTCGCGCTCCTTGACTCGAACTTGATGATAGCCTTTATACAGGTCCAGCGTGCTGAAATAGTGAGCCCCATATAGCGAGTCGAGTAACTCATCAATCCGGGGTAACGGTGTTCGGTCTTTCCTCGTAAGGTCGTTGAGTTTCCGATAGTCTACGCACATACGCATGGTACCATCCTTCTTGCGTACAAATAAAATCGGGGCACCGTACGGAGATTTAGACGGACGAATCCAGCCTTTTGCGAGTAAGTCTTGCAATTGTACTTGAACCTCCCGGAGTTCTGCTGGTGACATACGGTACGTTCGCTCCTTAGGTGGTTCATCGCACTCCAAATTAATTTCAAAGTCGCACTCGCGAGTTGGCGGTAGACCGTCAGGCTCCTTGATGATGTCCGTAAACTCATTCAGGGAATCTCGTAACGAAGTCGTCCACTCATGTTGTTGATCAGTGTTGATGTCGTCGACCGCGTCCCTGTACTTCTCGTAGTCCAATCACGAAGAGGTCTGCTGGTTGTTGTCTAAGCAGCTTTGCCATCGCATCCGCCTCCAAGTGATGTACTGTCACAGGTACGGTGTACTCGTCGCCAGACACCATAGCTTCGCCAGTTTTACGGTCGCGAATCGTTTTAGTAGACCAATCTATATCCGGGTTGACGGCTTGTAACCAAGGTTGACCGAGGATGATGTCGAATTTATCCAGTTCTGTCGTAATTGCGTCCAGACGTATATCCAGGGTCCCTACTGTGAGCACTTCATTCCGTAGTCGCTGGCGAGTCGTAGTTGTACTACCATCTGCCAATTTTATCCGGTATTTCTCTCCAGTAACCGTCGGGATGTGATGCTCCCGTACCCACTCAGCCTTGCAGAAATTTTCCGAAGCGCCAGAGTCAACCAAAATACGGCATCGATGTCCGCGTAAGGTGCCTCCCAACACTAACAGACTTGTTCCAGACTGGGTTGTGGATACATGTAGCGTCGCAGGAACACTGTCTTCTAGTCGGACGTTCTTGTTCATCCACCCGTCGATCGGTTTCCCAAAAGTCTCGTAACGAAGAGGGAACTGCTGATCTCCACGGACTAGATAACCCGTACGCCGTGCCGAAATTAATTCCTTCCAGGTAGCCCATACTGCCGGAGAAGTTGACGTAGCGTCCGGTATCGATCCGGGTCGAACGCGAGCGATATACACGTAGCGCTTATTCTGTCCGGAAGACTCCGTCCCTAAAAGGCGTAAATTTGTTTCGCTCACCTTAAATCCAGTTGTCTCCGTAAGAGCTCGCACTGCTGTGTATTCCGGGGTCGCGTCTTCAATCTCCTGTTTGCCACCAGGAAACCAGACCATGCCAGTGTCCTCTTTCGCTAGTAACACTCGTCGGCCATCGGTAACAAGAGTCGTCGAGTGAGTCCAGTAGGTCTTCGGGGGATTCTGTAGGTTCTGAGGCAGAAATCGAACTCGATCGGTGTCGTCGACGTAGACTTGCGTCGTCCATCTTGTCGGTCCAACATCTTGCCTTCTTCCTTCTATTCCGTCGTTCGTAGGGCAGGTAAACACATGTTCTTTCGCCGCCAGCTCGTCGACAAGTCGGAAATTTCGCAGCAGCTTGAACCATGGTTTTGCCCTCCATTTTGGAACCACTATAACCGCTCTCAGATGGGGATGAAGCAGTTTACTCCGCAAATAATGGCCCAAAAAATCTTCTAATTCATTAAATGGCGCATTTAGCCAAATTCTCCGGTACTTCTGTAAATCTCTCTCCTGAAATGGGCGCGCCGGACAGCAAAAATCCTCCGCCACTTGAGAATTAAGGCCGTCATTATCGCTAGCTCCATCTAAGTCGAAAGGTCCGTAGGTCTGAGAGTACTTCAGGAAATACTCCCTATTCATCATCCAGTCGCTAAAGTCCTTGCTCCTAAAGACTGGCCTCAATGTCGTTTGAGGTAACGGGTCTCGTACTTCTTCTGTTCTGGTCTCTTCCTGAGTCGCTGTAGGAGACGAAACCTCATCCTGCAGCTTGCCGCGAGCTGCCGACTCAGGTCTCACTTTCCCGGCCGGGATTTCTTCGTTCTGTCGTTCTTCTTGTTCTTTCTGTCTGGGCAGTCGATAGCGATGTGTCCCTTCTTGTGGCAAATGAAGCACTTGCCCTCCTTCTTAAATCTGTCGACCTCCTCTTGAGTGAGGCGTCTAATCTCGTACAGCTCCCGCGGCTTTTCTTCGGTCGCGCCATGCGAATCTTCCTCCGACTCACTGTCGATCTCCTCCGCTGCCTCTGAAAAGTCGCTGTCTTCTTCGATGGCGTTCAGTCGGCCTGTCGAGCGTTGGGTCGTCTCAATCTTGGTCTCCGCTGCCTCCGCTCGCAGAGCTGCTTGAATCGCCTCGTGTAGGGTCTTAGGGTTTTTCAGGGCAACCTCCTTATGAATCGAGGGTCTCAAACCGCGCTGGAAATCATGTACGTTATCTTCTTCGTGACGGTGAGGAAGCTCCAATAATTGTTCTCGAAAATAGTTCGCATACTTCAGGACCGTGGTTTTCTGTCGCGCTTTGTCCAAATTCAATCTCGCTTGTTCCGCCGGTGTTCTTCCGCAGAATTCCTGAATTAAGGATTTCTCCATCTCAGAAACTCCGGAAAATCCTCCACCGACTTCATCTCCAGTCTGCGCAACTTGGGAGTACCACCACTTCGATAGTGGTCCTTCCAGAAAGCCAGATACCCAGTACACTCCTCTTTGCTCTTCAGGGTTAACGTTGTGATACCGTAGATACCCTCGTGCATGTCGGAACCAGTTTCTCAGCTCGTCGATGTTAGTCGTAGCGATGCTCTTGATCTTGGCTGGTTTGACATCGTTCGGCATCATGCTTGGCATCTCTCGCGTCCTCTCCGATCTCAATTGTTCTCCTCGAAGAAAATTCTCCGTTTCTCGGCTTCTGTTCACTCGTCCTTCAAAATGTCTGAAACCGTTGTCGACGTGGTCACGCAGTTGAGATAGCTCAGTCGAAAAAGTGTCAACTCGGTTACTTAGTCGTTGTAGCATCTCGGTGACGTGTACCGACATAGGCTCCATCGTGGGACTCGATCCTTCTCGCACTGTCTGTCTTCTACCATCTGTCGACGTCGGCTGTGTCGGCTCAGAAGGCGCCCCCTCTGGTCGACCATCAACTTCCTATGGTAGTCTCTCTCCTGCTCGGTTAGACATCTTCGTCTCGTCTAGCTGTTCTGATGCTCCGAAACCACGTGTGAGGTGCTACTTTGGTTAGGCTAAGTTGGCAACCTTAGACTAATAGTAGAACCTAATCTCTGGATCCAATTATACAGCGTAGAGAGAATTAGTAAGATTGTCTTAGGAACAGGGTTTCTTACAATCTGGGTGTGGCGTAATTCTATTCTGTACCGGTCTCTCCTCTACCAGTAAGTCCCCGTCTTAAATATCCACACCTCAGGTGTTCTAGAAACAGCCTTAGAACCTGTAGCTTGTGCTGTCTGCTAACTAAACCAAACTATTACTAGTGATACAGGTTAACTGGGGTTAGTTGTACCGTCTATCTACCCTTATCGCACAAGCTCTTAGAACTATCTAGAAAATAACTATCTAGAAGAGATACTGCTAGTAACTCTGTTCTGTCGAGGGAAAATACGGCGATACAGTTGTACTGCCGTGATGACAATAAAAGAGTCACTGAATATCGCTAAGATACAGGTACCATTTAGAGGAAATAAATAATATCAGATACTAGCACTCAGCTAAATGGCTAGGATATGACAGAAAGAAATGGCCCTCCCTTGACCGTTGACGATTTAATAATTTTGAGTGGCGTTATTGTTCGAGTGCTGTTGCCCGATGGCAAATTTCAGCTCGTGTACCTGTACTCGGCTTCCGTTCCTGTTCCGTACGTCAACGCTAACCCTCATACGCTAGCCACGCTGTAATCGCATGTTGTAATCGCTCAGTCGACCGTCGTTCCGGCAACACCCTGTGTAGCGACATGTCGGAATTTCTGCGACAACCCGCTGGGTCTTTCTCATGAGGCATTTCCTTGACTTCGTCGCCGCAATTGTTCTCCACGTCACTTCTGACAGCATCGTTGTTGTCATGTATTTCCTTTGCGTCTCCACGAGCAGCCTCAAGCTTTACCTTTATTTAAAATTTTAAGCGTGACACTTCCTTCCCAACCTTCCGACGCTTTATTTCTGCCTCGACGCCGTGCATATCCGCCCACGGCATTTGTGACCCCTTGTCTTTGTCAACGTTCTTTTGGTTGTCGCTCATCACTCGCCAATATTTCTCCTCCTCCGCACAAGCTTCCTTTGTGCCGAGCTCGCTGATTTGCGACTTGATGTTATGTACGATTATTGTTATCTCACGGATTCTCGCTCATGCAAGGTCAACGCGGGATGAGGTATTATTGATGCCGCCGCCGCTCGTGCGTGCTACTGCTCGCTTGCCGCGCTATCGCCCCCCCACCGCAACGCGCGCGCGGGCTACTTTCAGCTAGCACTTTTGCAACCGTGGCGAGCTCCCTCGCCATCCGTGTGTCTCATGCTCGTTGCTTATTAAGCTTAAAGCCACCTCCTATACATATTGGCTTTCATCGTGCTTGCGAGAAATGTTGTGTCACCTGTATCACGGCATGCCGGCGCCCGCCGGCGGCGCAGCGGCGGCGGCCCCGGAGGGGGGTGCGCTCGCAGGCCCGTCGGCATCCCCTCACCTCCCCGTGGTGGGCGCTGGAAACCCCGTAGCCGTGCCAGGCCTGGCACGGTAGGGGGCTAAGAGGGCCGACAGCTCGATCCGCGGGATCAGCAGCTGTCGGGAAAGCCCTGTACAGAGGGCTTTTGATAAAAATAATTTATGTGCACTACCGGCGCCAAGATCTCCCGCTCGGCCCGTCCGATATGTTTTTTCGCGTACATATACTCCTAGATACAGCCTTACTTTGAGGGGTGGGGCCTGTACTACGGCAGCGTTTGATGGCGAGGAGGGTACGGCCGGATCAGCGGTGGGAGGCGGGTGTTGGAGCTGGTGGTGGCCAGCAGGGAAGCACCGCCAGGAAAGGGCGCTCGCTAGCTATCGACCAGCCCTGTGCCGGTCGAACCTCGCCTAGTGGTGATGCAAGACATGGCACAGGACGGTGGCTAGTCGCAGACGGAGGAGCGGCTACAGGAGGTGGCGGCGATCCTCAGGATCAGCCGCCGCCGGAAAGCCGTGTACGGAGGGCTTTTTTGGATACTAAAAACAATGTCCGTACCCGGCGTCGAGCTAGTTGGGGAGCAGCACCAGGGTAGGGCGCTCACTAGCGCGTCGCTACGTCGTCCAGCGTCATCTCCCGGGGTGGTACCTGTATCTTAGCGATATTCAGTGACTCTTTATTTGTCATCACGGCAGTACAACTGTATCGCCGTATTTTCCCTCGACAGTACAGAGTTACTAGCAGTATCTCTTCTAGATAGTTCTTTTCTAGATAGTTCTAAGAGCTTGTGTGATAAGGTTAGGTAGACGGTACAGGTAACCTGAGTTAACCTGTATCACTAGTAATAGTTTGGTTTAGTTAGCAGACAGCACAAGCTACAGGTTCTAAGGCTGTTTCTAGAACAACTGCGGTGTGGGTATTTAAGATAGGGACTTACTGGTAGAGGTGAGAGACCGGTACAGAATAGAATTACGCCACACCCAGACTGTAAGAAACCCTGTTCCTAAGACAATCTTATTAATTCTCTCTACGCTGTATAATTAGATCCAGAGATTAGGTTCTACTATTAGTCTAAGGTTGCCAACTTAGCCTAACCAAAGTAGCACCTCACACGTGGTTTCGGAGCCTCAGAACAGCTAGACGAGACGAAGATGTCTAACCGAGCAGGAGAGAGACTACCAGAGGAAGTTGATGGTCGACCAGAGGGGGCGCCTTCTGGGCCGACACCGCCGACGTCGACGGATGGTAGAAGACAGACAGTGCGAGAAGGATCGAGTCCCACGATGGAGCCTATGTCGGTACACGTCACCGAGATGCTTGAACGACTAAGTAACCGAGTTGACACTTTTTCGACTGAGCTATCTCAACTGCGTGACCACGTCGACAACGGTTTCAGACATTTTGAAGGACGAGTGAACAGAAGCCGAGAGACGGAGAATTTTCTTCGAGGAGAACAATTGAGATCGGAGAGGACGCGAGAGATGCCAAGCATGATGCCGAACGATGTCAAACCAGCCAAGATCAAGAGCATCGCTACGACTAACATCGACGAGCTGAGAAACTGGTTCCGACATGCGCGAGGGTATCTACGGTATCACAGCGTTAACCCTGAAGAGCAAAGAGGAGTGTACTGGGTATCTGGCTTTCTGGAAGGACCACTATCGAAGTGGTGGTACTCCCAAGTTGCGCAGACTGGAGATGAAGTCGGTGGAGGATTTTCCGGAGTTTCTGAGATGGAGAAATCCTTAATTCAGGAATTCTGCGGAAGAACACCGGCGGAACAAGCGAGATTGAATTTGGACAAAGCAAGACAGAAAACCACGGTCCTGAAGTACGCGAACTATTTTCGAGAACAATTATTGGAGCTTCCTCACCGTCACGAAGAAGATAACGTACATGATTTCCAGCGCGGTTTGAGACCCTCGATTCATAAGGAGGTTGCCCTGAAAAACCCTAAGACCCTACACGAGGCGATTCAAGCAGCTCTGCGAGCGGAGGCAGCGGAGACCAAGATTGAGACGACCCAACGCTCGACAGGCCGACTGAACGCCATCGAAGAAGACAGCGACTTTTCAGAGGCAGGGGAGGAGATCGACAGTGAGTCGGAGGAAGATTCGCATGGCGCGACCGAAGAAAAGCCGCGGGAGCTGTACGAGATTAGACGCCTCACTCAAGAGGAGGTCGACAGATTTAAGAAGGAGGGCAAGTGCTTCATTTGCCACAAGAAGGGACACATCGCTATCGACTGCCCAGACAGAAAGAACAAGAAGAATGACAGAACGAGGAAATCCCGGCCGGGAAAGTGAGACCTGAGTCGGCAGCTCGCGGCAAGCTGCAGGATGAGGTTTCGTCTCCTACAGCGACTCAGGAAGAGACCAGAACAGAAGAAGTACGAGACCCGTTACCTCAAACGACATTGAGGCCAGTCTTTAGGAGCAAGGACTTTAGCGACTGGATGATGAATAGGGAGTATTTCCTGAAGTACTCTCAGACCTACGGACCTTTCGACTTAGATGGAGCTAGCGATAATGACGGCCTTAATTCTCAAGTGGCGGAGGATTTTTGCTGTCCGGCGCGCCCATTTCAGGAGAGAGATTTACAGAAGTACCGGAGAATTTGGCTAAATGCGCCATTTAATGAATTAGAAGATTTTTTGGGCCATTATTTGCGGAGTAAACTGCTTCATCCCCATCTGAGAGCGGTTATAGTGGTTCCAAAATGGAGGGCAAAACCATGGTTCAAGCTGCTGCGAAATTTCCGACTTGTCGACGAGCTGGCGGCGAAAGAACATGTGTTTACCTGCCCCACGAACGATGAAATAGAAGGAAGAAGGCAAGATGTTGGACCGACAAGATGGACGACGCAAGTCTACGTCGACGACACCGATCGAGTTCGATTTCTGCCTCAGAACCTACAGAATCCCCCGAAGACCTACTGGACTCACTCGACGACTCTTGTTACCGATGGCCGACGAGTGTTACTAGCGAAAGAGGACACTGGCATGGTCTGGTTTCCTGGTGGCAAACAGGAGATTGAAGACGCGACCCCGGAATACACAGCAGTGCGAGCTCTTACGGAGACAACTGGATTAAAGGTGAGCGAAACAAATTTACGCCTTTTAGGGACGGAGTCTTCCGGACAGAATAAGCGCTACGTGTATATCGCTCGCGTTCGACCCGGATCGATACCGGACGCTACGTCAACTTCTCGGGCAGTATGGGCTACCTGGAAGGAATTAATTTCGGCACGGCGTACGGGTTATCTAGTCTGTGGAGAACAGCAGTTCCCTCTTCGTTACGAGACTTTTGGGAAACCGATCGACGGGTGGATGAACAAGAACGTCCGACTAGAAGACAGTGTTCCTGCGACGCTACATGTATCCACAACCCAGTCTGGAACAAGTCTGTTAGTGTTGAGAGGCACCTTACGCGGACATCGATGCCGTATTTTGGTTGACTCTGGCGCTTCGGAAAATTTCTGCAAGGCTGAGTGGGTACGGGAGCATCACATCCCGACAGTTACTGGAGAGAAATACCGGATAAAATTGGCAGATGGTAGTACAACTACGACTCGCCAGCGACTACGGAATGAAGTGCTCACAGTAGGGACCCTGGACATACGTCTGGACGCAATTACGACAGAACTGGACAAATTCGACATCATCCTCGGTCAACCTTGGTTACAAGCCGTCAACCCGGATATAGATTGGTCTACTAAAACGATTCGCGACCGTAAAACTGGCGAAGCTATGGTGTCTGGCGACGAGTACACCGTACCTGTGACAGTACATCACTTGGAGGCGGATGCGATGGCAAAGCTGCTTAGGCAACAACCAGCAGACCTCTTCGTGATTGGACTACGAGAAGTACAGGACGCGGTCGACGACATCAACACTGACCAACAACCTGAGTGGACGACTTCGTTACGAGAATCCCTGAATGAGTTTACGGACATTATCAAGGAGCCTGACGGTCTACCGCCAACTCGCGAGTGCGACTTTGAAATTAATTTGGAGTGCGATGAACCACCTAAGGAGCGAACGTACCGTATGTCACCAGCAGAACTCCGGGAGGTTCAAGTACAGTTGCAAGACTTACTCGCAAAAGGCTGGATTCGTCCGTCTAAATCTCCGTACGGTGCCCCGATTTTATTTGTACGCAAGAAGGATGGTACCATGCGTATGTGCGTAGACTACCGGAAACTCAACGACCTCACGAGGAAAGATCGAACACCGTTACCCCGGATTGATGAGTTACTCGACTCGCTATATGGGGCTCACTATTTCAGCACGCTGGACCTGTATAAAGGCTATCATCAAGTTCGAGTCAAGGAGCGCGACATACATAAGACAGCATTCCGAACTCATTACGGATTGTTCGAATACTGCGTTCTACCCTTTGGACTTTGTAATGCCCCAGCTGGATTCCAAGCGATGATGAATCGAGTTTTGGCCCCGTATCTTGGCAAGTTCTGCGTGGTATATCTGGACGACGTGTTAATCTACAGTAAGACGGCCGACGAACACCTCGAGCATATTCGACTCGTGTTACGAGAGCTGCAGCGACACCAGTTGCATATCAAACTCTCTAAGTGTTACTTCGGACGATCGAGCGTCAATTTTCTTGGGCATGTGGTGGAAGCTGGACAGATCCGAATGGACCCCGACAAGGTGGAGGCAGTACAGAATTGGCCCCGACCGAAATCAGTGACTGAAGTACGTGGATTTCTGGGACTTGCTGGATATTACCGGAGGTTCATCAACCAATTCGCAACCCTAGCAACCCCATTAACGGACCTGACCAAGAAGACACCGGAATTTCGCTGGACCTCTCAAGCCGAGTCAGCATTCGAGCAAATTAAAGACGCGATGGTACGTGCACCAGTACTGGTAATTCCTGACACTTCTCCTAATGCAAGGTACACACTGTACACAGATGCTTCTGGATTCGCAGTAGGAGCTGTGTTGTTACAAGACCAAGGTATTGGATTACAACCTGTTGCGTACCATGCTCGAAGGATGAACAAGCATGAGGTACACTATCCTGTCCACGAACAAGAGCTACTGGCAGTTCGCGACGCTCTACTGAAGTTCCGTTGCTACTTAGATGGCGCGGCGGGATTTACAGTAATTACGGACCACGACACGTTGCGACACTTCTTTCGACAGCGCGATTTGTCTACTCGACAGGTGCGATGGCTTCAAGTTCTAGCACCTTACCAGCGACAGATGGACATCGTATACAAGAAGGGAGCAGTCAACCAGGCAGACGCTCTGTCTCGCCGACCTGACCTGAAGAACTCATTACAGAAGCTGCAACTGTTACGCGATTGGACCAACGACGAAGCAGAATGCGAGTTACACGCGCAGATGTTTTCCCTGGAATCCCGGTTACATCCTGACTCTGGACTTCATGAGGAAATCAAAAGCGCTTATGATTCGGATAAATACCTGCTTACCCGGAAATCTCTGCCTACCTGGCTGGTACGTCAATCTAACGGACTCTTGTACGCCTACGGGACAAGACTGTATGTTCCGAACGTCTCTACATTACGATCAAGAGTACTGTACGAACTACACGACGCACCGACCGCGGGACACCCTGGTATTATTCGACTATTGGCAGCAGTAACCCGGACGTTTTGGTGGCCTAACATGAAGCGGACAGTACAACACTATGTACGCAGCTGTGTTACCTGTCAACGCAACAAGGCAGCGCGACACAAGCCTTATGGACTCCTTCAATCGCATGAGGTACCGACCAGACCCTTTGAGCATATATCGCTTGACCTGATTACGGACCTTCCTGAGTGCGATGGGTATGATGCTGTGGTGGTATTCGTCTGTATGCTTACGAAACGGACGATTGTCGAGCCAATTACGAAAACGATTACAGCGGAACAATTAGCAAAAGTTATGCACCGCGCTGTTTTTCGACATTTTGGCTTACCACGGAAATTAATATCCGATCGAGATCCCCGGTTTATGAGCGACTTCTGGCAAACCCTATTTAGGGCTGTTGGCACCAAGCTTAATATCTCTACGAGCTATCACCCCCAGACAGATGGCCAAACTGAACGAGTAAACCAGACATGGGAGCAAGTCATACGATGCTATGTGCACCCCTTGCACGACGACTGGGTTCAACACCTTACCAACGTGGAGTTCGCGATCAACGCAGCGGTTTCTACGTCAACGACTATGTCTCCATTTAAGGCGACGCTAGGATTTGAGCCGACATCTCCAACGACGGCTACATTTGAAGATAACGAGCCTAGCCGTACTTTACCGGAGCAAGTGAAGATTCTGGTCGAGATGCACAGATTTGCCCACGACTGCGTCAAAGCAGCCCAGGCACACATGCAAGACGCTGCAAATCGGCACCGGTTACCAGTACCTTTTACAGTTGGCGACAAGGTTAAGCTCAAGGCGACAAATCTACGGTTTGTACAACAGCCATGTTCTAAACTACGCGACCGCTACATTGGACCGTTTCTCATTACGGAGGAAGTTTCCCCGGTTGCATTTCGGCTTAAGCTACCCCCTGGAGTACGGATTCACGATGTTGTACACGCCAGTCTACTGGAAAAATGGAATGCAGAACCAGAACAGGCCAACAGTGCGCAGCCAATCCCGATTGTGCACGATGCGAAGCGATTTGAAGTCGACAAAATACTCGACGTGGCTTTTAACTCCAATGGCACGGGACTTTTATTTAAGGTCCGCTGGGCAGCACCGTTCAACGTACCTAGCGAGGACACTTGGGAACCCATGCGAGGAGTCAACCACTTAAACATCTTTTCCGAATTTCTTCGAACGGATGTTTATCGAGAATTTTCTGGCACCCCTGACTTTGTCAGATTTCGCAATCGCTGGCCTGCAAGAACCCCCAAGAAACCAAGACCCTGAGTACTGCACAGCGAGGACGCTGGTGCTTAAGGAGGGGAGAGTGTCATATCCTAGCCATTTAGCTAAGTGCTAGTATCTGACATTATTTGTTTCCTCTAAATGGTACCTGTATCTTAGCGATATTCAGTGACTCTTTATTTGTCATCACGGCAGTACAACTGTATCGCCGTATTTTCCCTCGACAGTACAGAGTTACTAGCAGTATCTCTTCTAGATAGTTCTTTTCTAGATAGTTCTAAGAGCTTGTGTGATAAGGTTAGGTAGACGGTACAGGTAACCTGAGTTAACCTGTATCACTAGTAATAGTTTGGTTTAGTTAGCAGACAGCACAAGCTACAGGTTCTAAGGCTGTTTCTAGAACAACTGCGGTGTGGGTATTTAAGATAGGGACTTACTGGTAGAGGTGAGAGACCGGTACAGAATAGAATTACGCCACACCCAGACTGTAAGAAACCCTGTTCCTAAGACAATCTTATTAATTCTCTCTACGCTGTATAATTAGATCCAGAGATTAGGTTCTACTATTAGTCTAAGGTTGCCAACTTAGCCTAACCAAAGTAGCACCTCACAGAGGCCCAGTCACGCGGGAGCTAGATTAGGCTGGCCCGTCGTCCCTCCCGAACGCCGACCGACACCCCGGTTCGGTGGGAGCGGGCCGTGCATCGTGAAGGTCGAGCAGCAGCTTAGTTTTGCATTTCTAGACAAGTGGATTTATTTTTAGATCTGTTTTTTCTTGATTACAAAATTATTACGCTGTTACTGCTTAGGTGGGGGGACTATGGCAATTACTGAGGTTGCTTACATTTATATAACTCCCGAGGAACGTCGAGACAGACATTGCAGATAGGTGTGCCGATAAGAAATGTACCTGGTCGGAGAGACCCGGGCCCAACTTGCTAATAAGTCCTGTATGGCGAAGTAGAGTGGCCCGTGAGACAGCACTCGGTCCAGTTTGCCGGGACATGTTGTGAACAATTTCAATTTCTCGGCATGCCGAAAATACTGTAACACCCATCGCGCCTATCAAGTACCACCCGTGACACATACATTCACCACGAGGGCGCACATGATTCTCGCGGCTTATGCACGACCCTAACTAGGCGTTGTGGGGTTTGTGGGGCGTTCGGAGGTGACGATGTAAGTTAAAATGTCCAGAAAGGGTCCCGAAAATTGTGTTGTGGAGGAGAAACGTCGCGCCGGGAGGAGCGGCAAGCCGGCAAGGACCTTGGGGCGGGGCTACGGGGTGCGATGGCGGGGTCGACAAGGGACCGCGTGAAGGCGCCAATCTTTTCCCTCCTATCTTCGGCAAGACCGAAGTCTCGCGGGAGCTAGATTAGGCTAGCCCGTCGTCCCCTCGAACGCCGATCGGCTTTGGCCGGTCCACACTCGGTTTGGTGGGAGCGGGCCGTGCATCGTGAAGGTCTGTAATAAAAGGAGGCTTTATTCCGCATTCTTCATAGGTGGATTTTTTAAATGCATGCCTTGTATTCTTCAAACTCTTACAAGAAACAGCGGTGGAGGCCACCAAGCAAAAAGAAGAAAAGAGGAAAAAACCTATGCCCGAGGAATAGGAAGGCATGCCACAGCGTCAACACTGCCCTCCTACAAAGCGTCGCGGAGATAGAAACCCAAAGTACCATGAAGAGCAGCAGAAAGACGCTGCATGAATTCACGCCGCACATCCTCCAAAAAACGCCGAAAGGGAACAAAAATAGTTCGACGAACGAAATGCTGCATACGGACGTAAATGTCAGCGCGCAAAGAGCAAGAGTCGTCAACACCCTTGCTATGGAAGCGACGAACTGCCACCAAAATAACGAGGCGATCAACCAACTCAAAAGCCATAGGCGCCAACCGGCCCCCATCCCCCATAGCAAAGGGATATTAGTCATTGGCCGACTAAACTGAAGGCGTGCCAAGCAAGGCATAAGAACGGAGGTCCGCATCAAGTTTGCCATGCATAATAGCTCCCAATGCAAGGCTGCCATGGAGTGGGAGGCGAGCACCTAGACGAGGAACATTGGTGTTCGTGCGAGCACTTGTAACCGTCACATCAGCAACAAGATGACGGTGTGGAACCATGATGTCTAGTCAAACCCTATCCCCAAGACGATCTCGAGAAGTTCTTGACCGAATACGGCGGACCTCCAACCGCAAGCCCCCCCACCCCCCTGAGTACCCCCCGCTTCAAGCATGAACTCTTCACGCGCGTGCACAATCCGGTCGTGGAGTTGAATGACATACCAAGAGCACGGGCACCGGGGGTTGTGGTCCACAAGCATAGAAGCTATGGAGCGCTCACCCGACATACATGTGCTCGATACGGTCGACGAAGATCAAGACCCACGAGACTCACAGGGAGCCTCATTGCACCGAGGGCACTTTCGGACATGAGAGGCGCGCTCCGCAATGAGGCCAAGCACCCGATGAGCTGCTATCGTATAGCAATCGGATGGCACCTTGAAATTAGACTCATGTGAAGCTAAAAAGAGAGCCAAAGCCCCGCGACCCGTACCCGAAATCACCCTCATATAGTCCGGTGGGGAAGGTCTGCAAAACGCCAAGAGGTCAAGGTAGGCCCGGGCACGAAGAATGCGCGAAATGTCCCGTTGAATGTGGCCCCCGGAATCTCCCGAGCGAGTGAGAGCATCGGGAGTCGGAAGTTGTAGCCAAGTCAATTCGGTAGCGGGTGCCACCGCGTTGTTGACCGGATATACCACCAACTCGACATTAGACCCATCATAATCGGAAAGGTCTTGATTTAGTGTGTTAGTCAACATTACGACATCCGATTCCGAAAACCCGCTCATAGTGGATATCGTATCATACGAACTTCGCAATTTGACCGCCCACGGTAAAGTAGAAGAGGCAAAATTCAATATAGATCATGTCGGATGAGACCGTACATTGGTCCTAGTGACTCGGACTCGTAATCGATAATCTGGTTGGCGAGGGTCGCAATGAATGAAGCATAGCGAGCAGGTTCGGCTTTGAGCTCGAGGGACGGTACATTAAGCCCTCCAATCTCCGCGCGGAGGGAAAACTGGCGCTTAGCACAATTCAGTTGATCGAGTGTTTGTACGTCATGAGAAACGCCCAATATTCGGAGAAGTGCAGTACGAACGGCCCTATCTACAGTAGCATGGTACGGTCGGCATAATATATTTGGGGGGAAGGTGCGGAGCAAGAACCTATAGCCCGCCGTACCGCATACGTGGTCATCAAGCGAAAAGCAATATGTGTCCCTCCGAAGTCCGACATAGCAAAGCAAACGATCTTGTCCAAGAGGAGCTGATGAGCCTCCACGGTGTCTTGCAGCCAAGAATGAACATAGTTCTCAATGTGAGATGCCGGAGGGCCATATGACATCGAGAAGTCCATCGCCAAAGTAGTTCCAAGGTTACTAGTACCCGTAACAACGGGGACCATCGCCCGTATCACCTCAACAACTTCAGAGGCCGTATCCGAAGGTACCATGCACGAAGATTTGATTGGTTGAGCCTTTGAGCAGACTTTCCCCAATTCCTCCGCAGCCAAAGTCGGGACGAAAGGCGTTTTTGATCAAATACTTTCCATCATTAGAGAAGGCTTGGATCGCCTTTGAATCAATGCACCGTTCCCCATTATTCCGGAGGGGGGTTGTTATCGGAGCATGGTCGAGGAGGGGGCCGCAGCCCCCTCGTGATGCCTATTGGCTCGTGCGCGGGATGGCTCGTAGCGATAGTTACATGACGTTGAGGGAATATGAGAAGTTAATGGGAGCACGCACGCTGCCGCCTATATGAATATATATAGTGCGCACATCAATATGTAGGAATACATGTACGGGCACTGATATCCTATAATAGCCCCTCTAGATCATTGACCGTACATTCATGCAAGCTTCGGGGTTTGTCTGTTAGATTGCTTATCTATAGGTCATCGCCTGGTGCGTGACCGCTCCTTCTATGGCAAGCGACTTATGCATGGCCGTTGCTTCTGTGTCGAGCGACTTTTGTGTGGCCGCTGATTCTGAGGAGGTGGCCGTTGATGAACGGCGTCGGACTTGTGACTTGTTTGATGTCGGGGCGGCTAGACCCCTTGGTGCTAGGCGGCGCCAGCGGTGCGATGCCGGCCGTTATGCTAGAAGTGACTCGTGCGAGTGAGCCACCTCCGTGTGTGCGAGTGATTCTCCACTTGTGAGCGACGTCTTGGTAGTCGCTAGTGTTCTCGTGATAGCCGCTTGCGAGCGACCGTGAACGTGTGTTCCCTAGGCCGGTGATGGGTTTGTTGTTATCCCACGATGACGGCGGCGGCGGCCGTGAGTTGCCGGCATGGCGTCTGCAGTACTTAAGCCAGTATTTGTCGCTAGCGCTCTATGCACTTCACGTGTGCGTAGCGGAGGCGTGTGAGTGTCCTTAAGGCTATGAGGGCCCATAACCCATTATCGGAGCATGGTCGAGGAGGGGGCCGCAGTCCACTCGTGATGCCTGCTGGCGCGTGCGCGGGACGGCTCGTAGCGATAGTTACAGGACGTTGAGGGAATATGAGAAGTTAATGGGAGCACGCACGCTGCCGCCTATATGAATATATCTAGTGCGCACATCAATATGTAGGAATACGTGTACGGGCACTGATATCCGATAATACGTCGGATGAGCATTGTACATAATTGGGTAAACGGCACCGATGTTGATGCTTGTCCATCTTGTCTAGCGTATAGGGCAGCAATAATGCTTGCACGGGCGCTAGAGAGCTTGCTGTTAAGGTTCTGAAGAGTGGCAGCAACCAAGAGCTTTTCATCAACCATTTGTTCGTCTTCATTAATGTCTTGGTAACAGTGTAGCATACGTTGTAAGTAAGCGTCGATATTTTCTTTGTCTCCTTGAGGTTCCATTAATTTTGTAAGCAAGTTAACTGTTCGGCCAATGCCCCTCTGATCAAATAAATCAACGAGCGCACGCCAAGCATCTGAGCCTGGCGATACTCGTGTCGAAAAAGAGGGATCACGCTGAAAGTTGGACAGGGCCATAGCCGCAGTGGGATACTTCATAACGACACAAAGGTAGCCGAACATTTTATGCTGAAAATTGCGATAGGCTGTGTTAGCAGGAGCGTCAGGAGGGGCTGCCCCCTCTAGCAACTCAGGAAAGGCAGGGTTAACTGCACGCAAGAGATTAATTTGTTCTCTACGGAAGTCCTGAAATTGGCTGTGGATGATGCCCGAGAGCGATGCCGCTGTAGTGTGAGTGCGCCCGGCAGGCAAGGGTGTCCCATGAGAAGCGGCAATGTTGCGCTGTGTTTGGGGCCAATCCGCCCAGTCAGTGAGGGGGGCGGATGCCCTAGCGAGGGCAATGTGTTCATCTAAAGGAGCCATGAGGTCGTTGTGGTAAAGACCACGGAGTGCCTCGGTGAGCGCGAATACCACACCCTCCCTCTCCCCTTCCGATGAGCAGTTTCAGCTTAGTGGCATGTTGGACACAGATTTTCATGCGCACGACCCCGATGCGTCCTTTTCCTCCGGGGATTGCCCTCCTATTGATTAACCCACTTATGAGTGTGGCTTCCCCTCCGCATACAGCGTCTCCCTTTCTCCCACTCCCACCGCTCTCCGCTTTGTTGATGCCGGTGCCAACGTAAGCCTCGAAGCGCATCGCTCCGCCTTTCTTAAAGTCACCTATACCCGCCTTCGCAATCCCGTCCATGTCAAAGGTTTGGAAGTCCACATTCAAGGCTACTATGGCCTCGTTGAACTCCACCTAGCCTATCAAGATGGCCACACCCGCCGGATCCACATCCGGGCTGCTCATGCCCCAAACATGGTCCAACGCGGCGCTCCGAGCATAGTCTCTCAAGAGCACCTCCGCAAGAGGCACAACATCAGCTTCCATTATCCTACCGTTGGCGAGCCCACTACCATTGGTCAACATGGGAGATTCATCCGTGTCATGTACAATCAACTCCCTCACCTTCAAACCCTTCCCGGTGAGTTCACTTCCCTCATTGCTTATAAGGGGTCCGGCCATGCTTATACTGACACCACTTTGTGGCATCAACGCCTTGGTCACCTTGGCAGGGACATCATGACGCTCGCTCTACGCAGCGAGGACATCACATGAGCGAAGTACGACAGCCATGTTCCGCTGTTGTCTTGTAAACCTTGTATTTTAGCGAAACTCCATCATGCGGCTGTCAACACCAAACCAAGCACCAAAGCCACAGCTTGCTTTCATGCCTTCAGCTATGACATCTTCGGCCCGCTCAAAGAGACCGGGCCGGGGGAGCCAAATACTTGCTCGGTGTAATTGATCACTTCTCGAATCATATTTGGCTCCTTGCACTCCCGTCCAAAAAAGCAGTTGTTTCTACTCTTTCCTCTCTTCTCAATGACGTCCGGAACTTGCACTCTCGCCTATGTCCACATCGTGCTTTCCGACCGACCATCAAGTTCGACTCTGATCCCAATTATCTCGATGTTGCCTGTCGCACCATGGTCTCGTCATTGGGTTTCATTGCTCAGTTCACGGCCCCGTATATACACAACCAACTCGCCAAAATTGAACGTCAGTGGGCTTCTCTCGCGGACTCCGCCACTGCCACGATGCAACATGCCAATTGCCCTTCAAAGTATTGGGGGCTTGTCATGCGCACGGCTGTTTACCTTCGCAACCGACTTCCTACGCCAGCCGCCTCCGGTGGCTCGGGTGGCGTGCCCTACTGTGTTCTTCATGGCGCCCAGGCTGACCTCTCTCACCTCAAAATTTTCGGATGCTCCGCATACCTCCGTTTGGAAGACCTGTATCGAGGCAAGCTTTCCCCCAAGGCCCTTCGTTGTATGTTCATCGGGTACTGCGACGACGGTCCTGGCTATTGGCTTCTCAACCTAGCCACTGGCAAACTTTGTCTGTAACCATCACACACAGCGACTCGGGGCTTGCTCTGACCCATGCTCCGATAAGAGGGGTGCTGATCGCCAAGTTAAACAAAAGCGGGCCAAGAGGATCTCCTTGTCGGACACCCGTACGAGACTTAACCGTGCCGTGTAAGAGCGAAATAATACACCTTGGAGTCTCGTGAATGTGTATATCATCTCAACCAACGGGATAATAGGATGCAAGTCGGGATTCTTGTACAATTGCGCAAGGAAACTCCGGCGGCGGGAAATGGTGGTGAATAAGGCGTTTTCGAGGTCCAAGCTAAGGGTCCGAACCGAAATTGAGAGCATGAAGATCGAGAATCATGATTAATTCAAATTTAGAGATCGAGAATCGTGATTAATTCAAACTTGAAGATCGAGAATCTCGATCAATTCAGTGAATAAAGATCGAGAATCGATATATTGTATCAAAAATCGCATCACTAGACCTGATTTTCATTCATGTAAAGATTGATGCACCTGATAAGTCATGCCCTAATTATCAATGCATTTTATAATTCAACCTCTAAAATATCAATGCATATGATAATTCAACCTCTAAAATATTAATGCATCTGATAAATCGCGGTACAAAAGATCAATGCATCTGATATTTCGGACGCTAAAGATCAATGCATCTGATAATTAAGGCGCTCTAGATGAGCTATCTTATAAATCGAAAATAAGTACTAGATTGACAAAACTCATGAAAAAATTATGTGCATCTGATAAGTCAACCATTGTTTCATTGCAGTACTGACTAACTCACAACAAAGATCATGCTGTCGTGAATGGGGACGAGGGCACAATGTTATTGCTCTTCAAGGCTGAGACCCTTGTGCACGTTGGGAGACATGTCGCATTGTTCAAGAATACGTAGATTACATTCTATCCCCATACAACCCAGCAAAAAAATGTGCTACAAACCCCTCACCCAACGCAACACATTCAACGTGGGTTTTACCTGCCCACTACAGGTTGTCGTGTCTGGGATCATTAGGGTTATAGGAATAAGATATAATCGCTCAAACTCAGGAGAGAGAAGGTCTACCAATAAAAGTAGATTGACGGGCGAGATAGCTCCCATTGCTATCTCTCGTTGTGGTGCCAAAACGATGCATTGCCATGTTGCTGATAGTCCGGACCATGGTTACGAATAGCTGGACCATGTGGTGCCAAGGAAGTGTCCCAAAATGATGCGCTGCCACATAGGTATCCCAAAATCGTTCGTTGCCAGACAAGTATCCCAGAAGATGACCGCTTTCTAGGAACTCATTTCACGCTGTCTCCTCTCGAGGAACAATTCACGCAGACAAGCAACACACATACACACACACACACACACACACACACACACACACACACACACACACACACACACACACGATGCAAATGCAATGCAATGAGAGTAGTGGAGAGATTGTAAGTGCTTGTTACGGAACGAAACAAAAAATATGAAAAAATAAAGTTATATACCGGGGTTCAAGGAGGTTGGATGATCAATGACGTGGGACCAGCCCAATATTTAGAAGTTCGTGATGAGAATGAAGTCAAGCCACTTGAGAGGGGCGGGGTTACTAAATATGGCTCAAGTGTTCTTGAAGACCATAAAGGAGCTCGCCAAAGTTGACTCAGACGTGTTCTTCTTGAGGTCACCATGCATCCTACCTGCAGCGGAGAACAGACGCTCCACGCCGGCGGATGAAGCAGGGAGTGCATGATGAGTCCGTGCCATGTTGTGTAGGTGAGGGAACATCTGTGCGTGGGACTTCCACCACATACACAAGTCAAAATCGCGCCCATCGTCGCAATGAGCGGGGACTTGTGGAAGCCGAAGATACTCCTCCACTTCCAAAAATTGCTTGCGCTCAACCACCGCCGGAGAATCTGTCTCGGTTGACTCCACGGTCGCCGGACCAGACATGTCCTCGTCCTCGGCTGACGACATCAATTGCAGCATACCCGCAACTCCAGATAGCTTCACCTTCTTCAAAGCTCCAACATGGCGAGGGCGTGCTAAAAGGCATGGTCTGGGACTTCCGGATTAGGAGCCCTCGAAGAAACTTGTATGCTTTCGCCTTCATTTGACGAGTTGCCCCAGAAAAATCAAAGTTTTTCCACCTGCATCAAGCCATAGCACTCGTGATTAACAGAAGAAGTGTTATCATTATATTATCAGCAAGTGACAAAAACAATATGTTATTATAAGAAAGTTTATGGTTGATTACCTGAATTGATTCAAATATAATCATCGATTTAATACACTGCATGGGGGACATTTTACCTTGGGTTAAGTGCGCAAGCAATCAGGATGTCTTCTTCGTAATGGCTGGGAATAATAAGCTATCGGCGATCCACGGCTTCTCTCAGAAGTTTCCGGCATATAACAACGTCCTCATTCAAATCGAGCCACTGTTATAACATGAACGTAGTTACAGGAAATTAGATAAATATAAATAATCTAATTTACTAGGGATTGTGAGGATAGAGCTCATATTACCTTCACACGGTGCACCTCGTCCTCGATCACAGCGACGGCATTCGCATTGTCGCTCAATCCTGCTACCAATAGTCCGAACATTGGCAAAACACTTGAAAGCGTAGGCACCGAGGTGGATTCCATCACTTTCAACATATGTGTCACGGGCCCAAGGGACACTCCCTATGAACGCCGACAAAAAAAAGCCCCGAGTTTTCACTGCCCGGGGTGGCTTGCTGACCTTCATCTTCATGCTGACCATGATGTCCTTGAGCTTATTCCATCCTTTGGTTGAACGGTGCAGGTGTGCCGACATGCCTTTCACCTGTCACAAGCAAGGAAGTCAATTAAAGAAAACAAAACATTTAGCACATACGCAATACGAGAGCGGGTGCGCATACCTTCTTGACAATCTCGCAGACATTTGACTTCTCTAGAGCATCCTTAAGAGCATTAGAGAGACGATGATCCACACACGGGCCACCCTCGAAGTCTTGAAATGCCTTCACCATGTTGCTTCCTTCGTCGATGACTACGCCGAATGCTTCTTGGCCAACTGTATCCACTCCTTGATCAGAGTCGTACTCACCCACACCAAAGCGGGCCAACGTTTCCTTGCAAGCTGAAGTAATTGCCTCAGCAGTGTGATCAACCTGCCGACAATAGGCATCGACAATTGAATGTTAAAAAAGAATTTAAATAAACCCACAGCTCTCAGCCTTCACAATAAGTGCATGGCAACTCACGTCACTGAAGGGTTTGCAGAGGGCTTGCAAATCCCAATCATTGTCGATCCAATACGCGAGCACGGCAAAGAGGGCGATTCCGTTCTCGCCCCAGATGTCAGCTGCTAGAGCGACGGACATGCCCTCCGCACGTAAACATGTAATATCCTCCTGAGGACCAAGTAATGAAGCACTCTATATCACTTTAGAAACTAAACGGCATAACGATTTGAATTTTTTTATACAATACTAGGCCAGTTCGTACCTTCAGTTGTTTTTGTCACTCAATAGACATGTCCATGACGATCTTATTGACGGTGTAAGCAGCCGGAGGGGAGTATCGGCCGTGTGTTATGGTTCTAATGAAGTCACGAAAAGCCTTGTCGTCCTCCGGCATTGAATGTGGACGGCAGCTTTTCACAATCCACTTGGCACATGCTCTGTCGAACTCTTTCTTCGAAGCAAGGTGGAGCTTGGTGACGACGTTAGTAGGGGCGGCAGGTTTGACACCATTGGTGGGTTGGGGTTGTTGCCCGAGGATCTTCCCGACCGACACATGCACATCAAGTCAGCAACACATACAGTAGAACCTAAGTGCTGCAAACAATCTTGACAAAAGCGATCGTAATCTTATCATTTATGTCAAACATATGTCGGGAACGTCGCAGTTGAGGGTATTATCATCACAAGCAAGTTCGACATAAACAACGTCGGGAGGGCTCGGTAAGCCTACGGGTTGGTGACAAAACGCAGTTGGGCGCGACCGAAATACCTTATGACCGTCCACGGAAGCGTTCACTGACGTACTCGAATGATGTCTAACAAGGTGGTTCAAGATATTGGTAGTGTTCTGTGCTGATAGTTGTTCATGGCAGAAATTACAAATAGTCGCTGCCTTGCCGTGCCTGTCTTGAAACTTCGGAGAGCAAAACTTCCACACTGGAGATATCTTCGAGTGCTTTATGGCATGTCTTGGCGCAGGCGAGTCACCGTCTAGATAAATGGTGTCATTTGTTGACGCCCCCTCGTCGACAACGGACTCCCCACTGCGCACCTCGGCGAGTCGCACAACTTTTGACGGTGGCTCCAAAGCAGCGCGACCGTCCAAGTAGGCTTGTATCTTTGCCTTTGACGCATCGTCGGATAGATGCGCGACCGGCTCGGTGGTGTCACTTCGCTCGTCAAGCCTAGTCCACCGCACCTTGTAGAAGTCGGCGCCCTTCTTGAGAATATGGGCGACGATCTCATGGACGGCATACTCGGACTTACCCGCGTCAGAGTCTGCGAAGTTGCGCGGGGTGCGTAATGGACCGTCAGCGGATCCTTGGGCTTTGAGCGTTGGTGTGAAACATGGAAGTTGCTTAATGGGTCTGCCGCGCTTTCTACGGAAACTAATAGACATACTGAGATCGGCGTTTTCCGATAATTATGCGGAAAATTATTTTCCACTTACGCGAATCTTCATATATTCTCGGCTACTCCGTGTTTATTCTTGGCAGACGGTTTATAGTTTATACAACACATATCTACTTCAGTGCATGAGCACCATCCATTTTATACATTCAACATTCTTGAAAAGGACGCGGATGACATCATCGAGTTTCAGCTACCGCCGGTTCATACATTCAAAAACATACCTATGAATATACTAGACAGACAAAACGCTTCCCGGGTCTTTCCAAGAGCGAGACATCGCATCCGTCGATCAAAATCTTCGTAACCAATGATCCCTTTCTAGACCGTCGTCGGCGCCGATCCACCTCGTCACCACGTTTTATCCAAGCATGGTAACGAGACCATGATCCCTTTTATGACGCATACGAGTTGCTAATTGGTCAATCCATGAACCCTTTCTCGGCTCGTGTTGGCCGTTGATATATCACGGAACCAACGGTGGCCATAGATGCATTTTATTCTGAGTATAGTACTGATAATGCAATTCTGTTTGAACACCTTCTCCTTATTTTCGTCATTGTCGATGACTGAAAAACATTCGACGTGTGTGTGAATTGCAAATTTTAATTGATCTGCTACATTTTTATATGGTCAGTGTAGATATAAAGCGAATTACCATTTGATTTAAGCTCGCGCGGGATAGAAGAATGAAACAAAGGTAGAAACGATAAATAAGTATTAATACATCTGATAAATCCCGGGCTAAATATCGGTGCATCTGATAAATCGCGGACTAAAGATCGGTGCATATGATAAATCGTTGCTATAAAGATTGGTGCATCTGATAAGTCAAGCCTATAAATATCGACGCATATGATAAGTCAAGCCTATAAATATCGACGCATCTTATAAGTCAAGCCTATAAATATCGACGCATCTGATAAGTCAAGCCTATAAATATCGACGCATCCGATAAGTCAAGCCTGTAAATATCGATGCATTTGATAAGTCAAGCCTTAAAGATCGATGCATCCGATAAATGTAGTGCCTAAATATCGATAATTGATTAATTGCAAAAAACGCCGATGCATCGATTACTGATCATTAATCGATATCAGATTCGGACGGTTTTACTCCCCCCGGGGAGGGTGCAAGTAGAGGCGAGGGTTGTGTGCATTCAGGGTCGTGCGTGGAGGCAATGTGCGGATGCGTGGTGGGAGGTCGTGCGGGACTTGATGCGGTATATGCGTAGGAGGTGATGCAGCCATTGGACAGTATGCGTATGGAGTTGAGCAAGAATGCGAGATGTGTCGAGGCGTGCTTTGGAGACGAGTTTATCTGGAGGGTCGGTGCGGGCGGTGAGAAGGGAGGTGAGACTCGTGATGGTGGAGGAGTGTGGTGTACCGGTGCGGCTCATGACTATGGGTATGATGTCGACCACTGTGCCTGGCCAGTGGTTTCTGATGGCGTTCGCAAGGGGTGTGTATTTGGTGCGTATGAGGTCAGCTGTGTGCGAGAGGTTATTGTCTGTGCAGTACTTCCATTCCCCTATCTGGATTTTTTTTATGGATGCGTAACGTCGGCGACCGTTGGAGTGACCAACGAATCGGGGTTCGAGGATGCGGATGAAGTCAGGTTTGTGTGCAGGGGGACGAAGTGGGGGGGGGAGAATCTCAGGTGGGAGGACGGCAGGGCACGAGGTGAGGGAATCGGGCGAGAGACCTTCGTCAGCAGCGACAAGGCGGGTGGGCATGTGGGTGGGGTGAGGTGGGTGGCAGTCAAGTGGGGTGCAGGCAGGGGTGGGGGAATCAAACGATTTTATGGGTTTGTTACCGAAGTCTGCGGTGATGGTTTCCCATCGCCCTCCGTTGTGGCGTTCCAGTAGGGAGAGTAGGAGTTGCAGAGCGCTGTTGTGTCGGTCCTGTCTTAGACCAGACATAGAGGGGCAGTTACCGGCCATGTGGCCGTTGCTAGTGAATTGGCCACATAGGGGGCAGCGCAGGGTGGGGTTGTGAGTAAGTAGGCGGGTGTTGTGGACACCCCACATGAATTCTTGTTTGTGTGTGAACTGGATATTTGTGAGGGTTGAGTGTTTTTTGTGGTAAGAGAAATCGGCGCCGTCCTGCGCGGCGCGGGCGAGGAGGGCACCGTGTTTGGTTGTTCGCGAGAGAGGAGTGTGTGTGTGTTTTGTGCTGTAGGTGTGTGCGTCGGATTTGAGGTTGGTGTATTTGTAGGTTACGGGGTCCCCTAGCGTTTGTGGGATGAGGGTGTATGGCCATGTCCAGTGGCCTATTGTGACTTCAGAACCTGTGGTGTATGTAGTATCGGGTGGGTGACCATCCGCGACTTGGTTTGCGAGGGTGTCTGCGAGGTCGTTGCCGATGGAATGGTTGTGGGCTTTGATTTTGCCGAGGTGTGTACGGATGCCTGTTTCGCAGCGGGTTTTAAGGGTGTGTGTGATAGATGAGAGGGTGTCGCGGTGAATGTTGTGGCGGTAAGCGGAAGGGCAGTTTAAGTAACCTTGTATGAGGCGGAGGGAGCACGCACTGTCTGTGAGGAGGTGGGTGTGGCCAAGTTGGAGGCCTATATCTATGGCAGCTAATTCAGCACGATTTATTGTATGGGAGGGAGGGGTAGATGTCACCAGGATTTTGATTTTGGTGTCCGAGGCGGGGTGGGTGGCTGCTGCTCCGAGGGGGGTCGAGCCGCCTTTTTTTGAGCCGTCTGTGTAGACAAAGTCCTGCCAGTTCCAAGCAGGGGTGCCTCTGGTGGGGGGGTACGTTAGATGCACGCGGTCTGGGAGGGGGTATGTGAGGGGGTGAGATGGGTTTGGGGGGCGGTGGTATATACCTGCTGAGTGGGGTGAGTATGCGACAAAGAGGTGTGGAGGAGGGGGGGTGATGATGGGGTTGGGGAGGTGAGTGTCGTAGATAGATTCGAGAGTGTTGTGAAGGGCGGTCATGGCTGCGGGTGACGGGAGGGTGGTGAGTGCGAGGGGGTTAGCGACGAGGTATATGTCGACCATCCATCGTGTGCCGAATGGGGTAGGGGTGGGGTTGCCAGTGTGTTGGTCGGGGGGTAGGAATGTGTTTGCGTCATTGGGCAGGGTGTAAAGGTGGTGGGTGTATGGGGAGTTGATGTATTTGGAGTGGCGGTATGGTGTGTGTTCCCAGCGGGGGAGGATGAGGATGGTTGCGCTGGGTGTGTGAGAGGCGGTGAGGTGTGCGCTGGTGATTGCGTGTTCCATGGCTCGTCTCATGCATTCGTGGTCGTATTCGGGGTTGGCTATGTTGGTGCCTTGCCATGTGTGTGGGGCATTGCTGCCGCTAGATGAGAAGACTATATCTTCAGGGTAGAGGGAGTGGTAGGTGTGGGAGTGGAGGGATTTATTGAGGGGGTCGGAGTAGAGTTCTGTCTGGACGCGGAATGTGTGCCGGAGAGCTGTGAGTAGGTCTTCTCTAGTGGCCCATCTATTACGGGTGGTGGTGGCGGGTGTGGGTGAGTGGATTTCTGAGCGGGAACCTAGGCGGGTGAGGAGGTGGTAGACCTCCTCTTCGAACGTATGCTGCGAGAGGTCGGGGCGAAAGAGCTGAAAGAGGTGGCGGACGCGGGGGCCGTGAAGGGTGGTGACCGCGCGGCCGTCGGGAGTGCAGAGTATGGTGGTGTCGAGGAGTGATGGGTGTGCGTGGATAGCGAATTTACCGGTAGGGAGCATGTCGAGGTCGGGGTTGATGGGGTCATGGCTGAAAGTGATTAGGGGGTGTGACCACGGAGGGGGTCCGGGTTCTGGCAAAATTGGTGTGGTGGAGGGGACATAGCCTGAGTTAAATGCGGTGAGGGCGGTGGGGCCGGAGGGGGTCTCACTGATGGTGTCGTGGAGTTGTAGGCACGGGGCCCATTGCACTTCGTGGAGGTGGGTGAGGTCGTGGTGTTGGCCACGAGCACACCAGTCGCACTGCCATGAGGCGGGTCCCTGAGCTGGGCGGCATTGGGAGTGTATGGCAAAGTGCGGGCATGTGCAGCAGGTGGAGGAGGGTTCTATGTGCAGGGGGTCATGACATATGGAGCAGGCGGTGGGGGAGGGGGTGGGGAGGCATACCGATGTAGGAGTGGAGGAGATGAGGCGGAAGCCGTCGTCGAGTTGTAACTGAATGTCCCATTCCGTGAGGTGTTCCGGGGCCCATTCAACCATGTACTGCGTCTGGCCGTATTCTGTGTCCTTGTGTTTGGAAATGATGCGTGTTACGTCGCAGGGAGGGTAGTGGTGGTCTGAGGGAGTGAGGTATTCAGTGTCTAAGTGTGTGGTGTATAGTGGTGGGGGGGGATGCTTGGTTGGAAGTGAGGCTTGTGATGGGGAGGCGGTTGTGGATAGTATCGAGGGGTTCAGTGAGGATTGCGGCGAGGAGGCGGATGGGAACGGAGAGTGGGGTGGTGGAGCCCGTGAGTGTGGTGATGGATTTGCAGGATTTGAGGATGAAGGAGGATGAGGTGGCTCTGAGGAGAACTTGTGGCCACGAGGTGATGTTACTTTTCCAGCGGCGAATCCGTGTCCTGGGTATGTGGCTGTGGGTTCTGTGGGGTCGACGTTAGTGGCGGGGGGGCCTGGGCGGTATCCCCGGCTTCCCACCGTGAGCCAGCGAAGGAAGGGTTCAAGGAAGAGGGTGAATAGGAAGGGGGAGAGAGTGTCGCCCTGGAGGGTTCCGCGATTAATGTCTATAGAAGGGGTGGGGCCATGTGGTGTAATATAGTCTGTGGTTGAGACCCCGTAGAGGTGTTCGCATGTGTCGACAAAGGTGGGGGGCATACCGAGTTGACGCATGTGTTTGAACATGATACGGTGGTCCGCGGCGTTGAAGGCGCCTTTGAAATCGGCGTACATGACGTAGATGTCTTTGTTGTGGAGTTTCGCGTCCTCCATTGTCATAATGAGGGAGGAGAGGGCGTCGTGGATACTGCGGTGTTGTCGGAATCCGTCTTGTTGGTCGCTGAGAATGCCGTGGGTTTCGGCGTACTTCGAGCCTGCGTCTTTTATTAGTGCTGTCCATAGTTTAAGGAGGTTATTCATGAGGGCGATAGGGCGGTAGTTATCGAGGAGGGAGGGGTCGCCTTTTTTATGTAGGAGGCATGTTGTGCTGTGGCACCAATCAGGAGGAGTGTAGGATTTGTGTGCTAGGAGGGAGAGGAGAGAGAAGAGGGCGGAGCGGGTCGCCGGTGGTAGGAATTTGATGATTTCATTGGGGATACCGTCGGGGCCGGGGGCTTTACCGGTGCCCAGGGAGTTGAGGGTTTTATCGAAAGTGTCTCGGGTAATCATGTCGGCGAGGGTGAGAGAGGGGTCACCGCGGGGTTCGATGGTAAAGTTGTCGGGGTTGTCGGGGAGCTCCCATGGGGGGGTGGGTAGTTCGTGTGGGGTGGCGCAGCCGAGTTCGGAGACGAAGTGAGAGTGTACCGCGTCAATGACGGCTGAGGGAGAGGATGCGGTGGTTTTATCGGGTTTGGTAATGCGGTGGAGGGTGGAGGCGGCGCCGGCGGGGGGTAGGAGGCCGCTTTTAATTTTCAATCGGCGGTGGAAGAGTTTGGGGCAGGTGTCGTAGGCCGCATTGGCTCGAGTTTTCATTGTCTTTATCTTATCCGTGGTGGTGGCGTGAAGGAGCTGGCGTATGCGTGCTTGGCACTGTTGTTTGATGGCGTCAGGGGAGAGATAGTCGGTTGTGTTTAAGAGGGCTTGGGCGATGGGGAGGGGGCCGTTATTTTTGCTGCATTTACGGAGTTTGAGTATGTGAGTGCGTGTTTTATTTGTTAGCCAAGTAGGGTCATGGGACGCTTGGGGTGGGCGGGGTTTTTTGTCGGGGAGGAGGGGCCAAACTGTGGCTGCGTGGTCCATGTGTTGGGAGAGGAGTGTGGTGAATTGTGAGGCTAGGGTGTCGAGGGTGTCGGGGGAGGCCGAGGTGTGTGAGGTGTTGAGAATTTCTGCGTGGAGGGCGGCCGTTTGGTTGATGAGGTCGGGGGTGCTGGATTGGTACGCTTTTATGTGGTCGGGTGAGAGGGGAAGTCGAAAGGTGAGTTTGCGCGTTGTGTGATGTGTGTGGGGGTGGGTGCGGGGAGGGGGAGGGTGTGCCATGAGGGAAAAAGGGGCAGGGATGACGAGGTGGATTGCAGAGTGGTCAGTAAAGTGGGAGGGGGAGGGGAATATCGAGCAGGAGGATGGTGGGAGGGTGTGAGGTGAAGGAGGCGTGGTGAGCCAGTGGTCAAGGCAGCCCCCGCTGCGGGGGAAGGTAGGGATGGGGTCGTGGAGGGGGTGGAGGTGGGATTTGAGAAGGGAGGTGAAGGCGGGTAGTCCTGTACCTGTGTCGGTGGTGGATTGGAAGTCTCCTCCCCAGAGAGTGCGGTGGTGCGGGTGGTCGTCTGTTAAGCGGAGGCCCCAGGCTGCAACCTCCGCGTAGAGGCGGGTCAGTTGTGTGGTGGAGAGCTGGGGCATATAAGCGCCGAGAAGGAGGTAAGGGGTGCCTGAGTGGGGAACGATTCTTAGGCCGGCTATATGGGGGATGAGGTGGGGGGGCGGAGTGAGCACGGTGGCAGACTGGAAAGAGGCTCTGCGGACCGCGAAGAGAACGCCTGCATTGGGTAGGGGCACAGTTGAGTGGCAAGGGCGGGAGCTTTTGAGGTGGTATTGGGGAAGGGCTATGCGCCAGCGCGACTTGTGTGTGTTGTGGTTAGTTTCGGTGAGGATAAGGATGTCCGGACGGTGTGAGGTGGAGAGGTGTTCCACATCCATGATGGAGGTGTGGAGTCCGCGGGTGTTGAGGTTGATGAAGTGTAATGGTTGGGATGTGTGATGTGGGAGGATGGGGGAGGGGAGGGAGGCGGGGATGCGGGGGGGGTCATCGGGGGGTCGTTCCACGGGTGGGGGTTGGAAGGGGGGGGGGATGAGAGGGGGTGAGGGAAGAGTGAGAGCAGGGGGAGGATGTGTGGGGGGGGAGGGTTGTGTGGGGGGATGTAAAGCGGCGAGGAGGTGGTGTCGTCCCTGTGGGAGGGGGGCGGAGCGGAAGGTGTGGTTCCATAGGAGAGTGTGGAGGGAGTACACGGTGGACCGGGGGTCGAAGGGGGGGGGGCTGTAGTGTTGGTCCGGGGGGGCTGTGGCGATGAAGTAGGTGTGGAGGAGGGCGTGGGTGCCGCATGACCACGCGCTGTCGGAGTCGTTTTGGCGAGGCGGGTTGAGGAGAAGGAGGGTGCCGACAGGAGGGGGGGGAGAGGAGTTCCATTCTGAGAGGAGGTTGAGAGAGCGGGCGAGGAGGTCGGACGGGGGGGGGTGGTGTAAAGAGTCTATCCAGGTGGCGGAGGAGTGAGTAATGTGAAGGAGGCCGAAGTGAGAGTTTTGCCATGTGAGGACAAGGAGAGAGTGGTTGGGCGTCCCCGGACAGGGGGGGTAGCCGCGGTTGGCGAGGTTTGTCCAGGGGCTGGGGTATTGGGAGTTGTGAAAGTGGTTATCGACTTCGTTGTTGGTGATGATCGTGTATGAGGCGGTGGGAGTCGAATGGAGTTTGGT